>JASGCC010002764.1:0-26885 GCA_030067915.1 Hydractinia echinata
AATTTTTAAATAAAGCGCTACCACAGCGCCCAGTGTAATTGCTGAGTTCCAGCAATCATGTCAAATTAAGAAGAATGTTATTTCTTGGAGTCCAATTGTCTCATTTATCACATTTATAAGGTCAAAGTCCAAAATCAGTTCAATTAAGTCCCACAGTCAATCGTTTCACTGTTAAAAGCGATGCAACCTAGTAATATCAGAAAAATATCGCTAAATACATGTTGGTAACGAATATGTGACGCAACCGTTGTAACTCAAACGGACTGATACCGTTAGAAAGTCAATGAAATGTAGTTTTTGAAACTGTCTCTATTTCTTCAGCGCGCGCTAACGGCTAGGATTGGTCCCACAGTAAAAATGACTTATTTATCTAAATTTTTAAATAAAGCGCTACCACAGCGCCCAGTGTAATTGCTGAGTTCCAGCAATCATGTCAAATTAAGAAGAATGTTATTTCTTGGAGTCCAATTGTCTCATTTATCACATTTATAAGGTCAAAGTCCAAAATCAGTTCAATTAAGTCCCACAGTCAATCGTTTCACTGTTAAAAGCGATGCAACCTAGTAATATCAGAAAAATATCGCTAAATACATGTTGGTACGAATATGTGACGCAACCGTTGTAACTCAAACGGACTGATACCGTTAGAAAGTCAATGAAATGTAGTTTTTGAAACTGTCTCTATTTCTTCAGCGCGCGCTAACGGCTAGGATTGGTCCCACAGTAAAAATGACTTATTTATCTAAATTTTTAAATAAAGCGCTACCACAGCGCCCAGTGTAATTGCTGAGTTCCAGCAATCATGTCAAATTAAGAAGAATGTTATTTCTTGAGTCCAATTGTCTCATTTATCACATTTAAAGGTCAAAGTCCAAAATCAGTTCAATTAAGTCCCACAGTCAATCGTTTCACTGTTAAAAGCGATGCAACCTAGTAATATCAGAAAAATATCGCTAAATACATGTTGGTACGAATATGTGACGCAACCGTTGTAACTCAAACGGACTGATACCGTTAGAAAGTCAATGAAATGTAGTTTTTGAAACTGTCTCTATTTCTTCAGCGCGCGCTAACGCTAGGATTGGTCCCACAGTAAAAATGACTTATTTATCTAAATTTTTAAATAAAGCGCTACCACAGCGCCCAGTGTAATTGCTCATTTCCAACAATCGTGTCAAATTAAGAAGAATGTTATTTCTTGTCTTCAATTGTCTCATTTATCACATTTATAAGGTCAAAGTCCAAAATCAGTTCAATTAAGTCCCACAGTCAATCGTTTCACTGTTAAAAGCGATGCAACCTAGTAATATCAGAAAAATATCGCTAAATACATGTTGGTACGAATATGTGACGCAACCGTTGTAACTCAAACGGACTGATACCGTTAGAAAGTCAATGAAATGTAGTTTTTGAAACTGTCTCTATTTCTTCAGCGCGCTAACGGCTAGGATTGGTCCCACAGTGAAAAATGACTTATTTATCTAAATTTTTAAATAAAGCGCTACCACAGCGCCCAGTGTAATTGCTGAGTTCCAGCAATCATGTCAAATTAAGAAGAATGTTATTTCTTGGAGTCCAATTGTCTCATTTATCACATTTATAAGGTCAAAGTCCAAAATCAGTTCAATTAAGTCCCACAGTCAATCGTTTCACTGTTAAAAGCGATGCAACCTAGTAATATCAGAAAAATATCGCTAAATACATGTTGGTACGAATATGTGACGCAACCGTTGTAACTCAAACGGACTGATACCGTTAGAAAGTCAATGAAATGTAGTTTTTGAAACTGTCTCTATTTCTTCAGCGCGCGCTAACGGCTAGGATTGGTCCCACAGTAAAAAATGACTTATTTATCTAAATTTTTAAATAAAGCGCTACCACAGCGCCCAGTGTAATTGCTGAGTTCCAGCAATCATGTCAAATTAAGAAGAATGTTATTTCTTGGAGTCCAATTGTCTCATTTATCACATTTATAAGGTCAAAGTCCAAAATCAGTTCAATTAAGTCCCACAGTCAATCGTTTCACTGTTAAAAGCGATGCAACCTAGTAATATCAGAAAAATATCGCTAAATACATGTTGGTACGAATATGTGACGCAACCGTTGTAACTCAAACGGACTGATACCGTTAGAAAGTCAATGAAATGTAGTTTTTGAAACTGTCTCTATTTCTTCAGCGCGCGCTAACGGCTAGGATTGGTCCCACAGTAAAAATGACTTATTTATCTAAATTTTTAAATAAAGCGCTACCACAGCGCCCAGTGTAATTGCTGAGTTCCAGCAATCATGTCAAATTAAGAAGAATGTTATTTCTTGGAGTCCAATTGTCTCATTTATCACATTTATAAGGTCAAAGTCCAAAATCAGTTCAATTAAGTCCCACAGTCAATCGTTTCACTGTTAAAAGCGATGCAACCTAGTAATATCAGAAAAATATCGCTAAATACATGTTGGTACGAATATGTGACGCAACCGTTGTAACTCAAACGGACTGATACCGTTAGAAAGTCAATGAAATGTAGTTTTGAAACTGTCTCTATTTCTTCAGCGCGCGCTAACGGCTAGGATTGGTCCCACAGTAAAAATGACTTATTTATCTAAATTTTTAAATAAAGCGCTACCACAGCGCCCAGTGTAATTGCTGAGTTCCAGCAATCATGTCAAATTAAGAAGAATGTTATTTCTTGGAGTCCAATTGTCTCATTTATCACATTTATAAGGTCAAAGTCCAAAATCAGTTCAATTAAGTCCCACAGTCAATCGTTTCACTGTTAAAAGCGATGCAACCTAGTAATATCAGAAAAATATCGCTAAATACATGTTGGTACGAATATGTGACGCAACCGTTGTAACTCAAACGGACTGATACCGTTAGAAAGTCAATGAAATGTAGTTTTTGAAACTGTCTCTATTTCTTCAGCGCCGCTAACGGCTAGGATTGGTCCCACAGTAAAAATGACTTATTTATCTAAATTTTTAAATAAAGCGCTACCACAGCGCCCAGTGTAATTGCTGAGTTCCAGCAATCATGTCAAATTAAGAAGAATGTTATTTCTTGGAGTCCAATTGTCTCATTTATCACATTTATAAGGTCAAAGTCCAAAATCAGTTCAATTAAGTCCCACAGTCAATCGTTTCACTGTTAAAAGCGATGCAACCTAGTAATATCAGAAAAATATCGCTAAATACATGTTGGTACGAATATGTGACGCAACCGTTGTAACTCAAACGGACTGATACCGTTAGAAAGTCAATGAAATATTTTTTGAAACTGTCTCTATTTCTTCAGCGCACGCTAACGGCTAGGATTGGTCCCACAGTGAAAAATGACTTATTTATCTAAATTTTTAAATAAAGCGCTACCACAGCGCCCAGTGTAATTGCTGAGTTCCAGCAATCATGTCAAATTAAGAAGAATGTTATTTCTTGGAGTCCAATTGTCTCATTTATCACATTTATAAGGTCAAAGTCCAAAATCAGTTCAATTAAGTCCCACAGTCAATCGTTTCACTGTTAAAAGCGATGCAACCTAGTAATATCAGAAAAATATCGCTAAATACATGTTGGTACGAATATGTGACGCAACCGTTGTAACTCAAACGGACTGATACCGTTAGAAAGTCAATGAAATGTAGTTTTTGAAACTGTCTCTATTTCTTCAGCGCGCGCTAACGGCTAGGATTGGTCCCACAGTGAAAAATGACTTATTTATCTAAATTTTTAAATAAAGCGCTACCACAGCGCCCAGTGTAATTGCTGAGTTCCAGCAATCATGTCAAATTAAGAAGAATGTTATTTCTTGGAGTCCAATTGTCTCATTTATCACATTTATAAGGTCAAAGTCCAAAATCAGTTCAATTAAGTCCCACAGTCAATCGTTTCACTGTTAAAAGCGATGCAACCTAGTAATATCAGAAAAATATCGCTAAATACATGTTGGTACGAATATGTGACGCAACCGTTGTAACTCAAACGGACTGATACCGTTAGAAAGTCAATGAAATGTAGTTTTTGAAACTGTCTCTATTTCTTCAGCGCGCGCTAACGGCTAGGATTGGTCCCACAGTAAAAATGACTTATTTATCTAAATTTTTAAATAAAGCGCTACCACAGCGCCCAGTGTAATTGCTGAGTTCCAGCAATCATGTCAAATTAAGAAGAATGTTATTTCTTGGAGTCCAATTGTCTCATTTATCACATTTATAAGGTCAAAGTCCAAAATCAGTTCAATTAAGTCCCACAGTCAATCGTTTCACTGTTAAAAGCGATGCAACCTAGTAATATCAGAAAAATATCGCTAAATACATGTTGGTACGAATATGTGACGCAACCGTTGTAACTCAAACGGACTGATACCGTTAGAAAGTCAATGAAATGTAGTTTTTGAAACTGTCTCTATTTCTTCAGCGCGCGCTAACGGCTAGGATTGGTCCCACAGTAAAAATGACTTATTTATCTAAATTTTTAAATAAAGCGCTACCACAGCGCCCAGTGTAATTGCTGAGTTCCAGCAATCATGTCAAATTAAGAAGAATGTTATTTCTTGGAGTCCAATTGTCTCATTTATCACATTTATAAGGTCAAAGTCCAAAATCAGTTCAATTAAGTCCCACAGTCAATCGTTTCACTGTTAAAAGCGATGCAACCTAGTAATATCAGAAAAATATCGCTAAATACATGTTGGTACGAATATGTGACGCAACCGTTGTAACTCAAACGGACTGATACCGTTAGAAAGTCAATGAAATGTAGTTTTTGAAACTGTCTCTATTTCTTCAGCGCGCGCTAACGGCTAGGATTGGTCCCACAGTAAAAAATGACTTATTTATCTAAATTTTTAAATAAAGCGCTACCACAGCGCCCAGTGTAATTGCTGAGTTCCAGCAATCATGTCAAATTAAGAAGAATGTTATTTCTTGGAGTCCAATTGTCTCATTTATCACATTTATAAGGTCAAAGTCCAAAATCAGTTCAATTAAGTCCCACAGTCAATCGTTTCACTGTTAAAAGCGATGCAACCTAGTAATATCAGAAAAATATCGCTAAATACATGTTGGTACGAATATGTGACGCAACCGTTGTAACTCAAACGGACTGATACCGTTAGAAAGTCAATGAAATGTAGTTTTTGAAACTGTCTCTATTTCTTCAGCGCGCTAACGGCTAGGATTGGTCCCACAGTAAAAAATGACTTATTTATCTAAATTTTTAAATAAAGCGCTACCACAGCGCCCAGTGTAATTGCTGAGTTCCAGCAATCATGTCAAATTAAGAAGAATGTTATTTCTTGGAGTCCAATTGTCTCATTTATCACATTTATAAGGTCAAAGTCCAAAATCAGTTCAATTAAGTCCCACAGTCAATCGTTTCACTGTTAAAAGCGATGCAACCTAGTAATATCAGAAAAATATCGCTAAATACATGTTGGTACGAATATGTGACGCAACCGTTGTAACTCAAACGGACTGATACCGTTAGAAAGTCAATGAAATGTAGTTTTTGAAACTGTCTCTATTTCTTCAGCGCGCGCTAACGGCTAGGATTGGTCCCACAGTAAAAATGACTTATTTATCTAAATTTTTAAATAAAGCGCTACCACAGCGCCCAGTGTAATTGCTGAGTTCCAGCAATCATGTCAAATTAAGAAGAATGTTATTTCTTGGAGTCCAATTGTCTCATTTATCACATTTATAAGGTCAAAGTCCAAAATCAGTTCAATTAAGTCCCACAGTCAATCGTTTCACTGTTAAAAGCGATGCAACCTAGTAATATCAGAAAAATATCGCTAAATACATGTTGGTACGAATATGTGACGCAACCGTTGTAACTCAAACGGACTGATACCGTTAGAAAGTCAATGAAATGTAGTTTTTGAAACTGTCTCTATTTCTTCAGCGCGCGCTAACGGCTAGGATTGGTCCCACAGTAAAAATGACTTATTTATCTAAATTTTTAAATAAAGCGCTACCACAGCGCCCAGTGTAATTGCTGAGTTCCAGCAATCATGTCAAATTAAGAAGAATGTTATTTCTTGGAGTCCAATTGTCTCATTTATCACATTTATAAGGTCAAAGTCCAAAATCAGTTCAATTAAGTCCCACAGTCAATCGTTTCACTGTTAAAAGCGATGCAACCTAGTAATATCAGAAAAATATCGCTAAATACATGTTGGTACGAATATGTGACGCAACCGTTGTAACTCAAACGGACTGATACCGTTAGAAAGTCAATGAAATGTAGTTTTTGAAACTGTCTCTATTTCTTCAGCGCGCGCTAACGGCTAGGATTGGTCCCACAGTAAAAAATGACTTATTTATCTAAATTTTTAAATAAAGCGCTACCACAGCGCCCAGTGTAATTGCTGAGTTCCAGCAATCATGTCAAATTAAGAAGAATGTTATTTCTTGGAGTCCAATTGTCTCATTTATCACATTTATAAGGTCAAAGTCCAAAATCAGTTCAATTAAGTCCCACAGTCAATCGTTTCACTGTTAAAAGCGATGCAACCTAGTAATATCAGAAAAATATCGCTAAATACATGTTGGTACGAATATGTGACGCAACCGTTGTAACTCAAACGGACTGATACCGTTAGAAAGTCAATGAAATGTAGTTTTTGAAACTGTCTCTATTTCTTCAGCGCGCGCTAACGGCTAGGATTGGTCCCACAGTAAAAAATGACTTATTTATCTAAATTTTTAAATAAAGCGCTACCACAGCGCCCAGTGTAATTGCTGAGTTCCAGCAATCATGTCAAATTAAGAAGAATGTTATTTCTTGGAGTCCAATTGTCTCATTTATCACATTTATAAGGTCAAAGTCCAAAATCAGTTCAATTAAGTCCCACAGTCAATCGTTTCACTGTTAAAAGCGATGCAACCTAGTAATATCAGAAAAATATCGCTAAATACATGTTGGTACGAATATGTGACGCAACCGTTGTAACTCAAACGGACTGATACCGTTAGAAAGTCAATGAAATGTAGTTTTTGAAACTGTCTCTATTTCTTCAGCGCGCGCTAACGGCTAGGATTGGTCCCACAGTAAAAATGACTTATTTATCTAAATTTTTAAATAAAGCGCTACCACAGCGCCCAGTGTAATTGCTGAGTTCCAGCAATCATGTCAAATTAAGAAGAATGTTATTTCTTGGAGTCCAATTGTCTCATTTATCACATTTATAAGGTCAAAGTCCAAAATCAGTTCAATTAAGTCCCACAGTCAATCGTTTCACTGTTAAAAGCGATGCAACCTAGTAATATCAGAAAAATATCGCTAAATACATGTTGGTACGAATATGTGACGCAACCGTTGTAACTCAAACGGACTGATACCGTTAGAAAGTCAATGAAATGTAGTTTTTGAAACTGTCTCTATTTCTTCAGCGCGCGCTAACGGCTAGGATTGGTCCCACAGTAAAAATGACTTATTTATCTAAATTTTTAAATAAAGCGCTACCACAGCGCCCAGTGTAATTGCTGAGTTCCAGCAATCATGTCAAATTAAGAAGAATGTTATTTCTTGGAGTCCAATTGTCTCATTTATCACATTTATAAGGTCAAAGTCCAAAATCAGTTCAATTAAGTCCCACAGTCAATCGTTTCACTGTTAAAAGCGATGCAACCTAGTAATATCAGAAAAATATCGCTAAATACATGTTGGTACGAATATGTGACGCAACCGTTGTAACTCAAACGGACTGATACCGTTAGAAAGTCAATGAAATGTAGTTTTTGAAACTGTCTCTATTTCTTCAGCGCGCGCTAACGGCTAGGATTGGTCCCACAGTAAAAATGACTTATTTATCTAAATTTTTAAATAAAGCGCTACCACAGCGCCCAGTGTAATTGCTGAGTTCCAGCAATCATGTCAAATTAAGAAGAATGTTATTTCTTGGAGTCCAATTGTCTCATTTATCACATTTATAAGGTCAAAGTCCAAAATCAGTTCAATTAAGTCCCACAGTCAATCGTTTCACTGTTAAAAGCGATGCAACCTAGTAATATCAGAAAAATATCGCTAAATACATGTTGGTACGAATATGTGACGCAACCGTTGTAACTCAAACGGACTGATACCGTTAGAAAGTCAATGAAATGTAGTTTTTGAAACTGTCTCTATTTCTTCAGCGCGCTAACGGCTAGGATTGGTCCCACAGTAAAAAATGACTTATTTATCTAAATTTTTAAATAAAGCGCTACCACAGCGCCCAGTGTAATTGCTGAGTTCCAGCAATCATGTCAAATTAAGAAGAATGTTATTTCTTGGAGTCCAATTGTCTCATTTATCACATTTATAAGGTCAAAGTCCAAAATCAGTTCAATTAAGTCCCACAGTCAATCGTTTCACTGTTAAAAGCGATGCAACCTAGTAATATCAGAAAAATATCGCTAAATACATGTTGGTACGAATATGTGACGCAACCGTTGTAACTCAAACGGACTGATACCGTTAGAAAGTCAATGAAATGTAGTTTTTGAAACTGTCTCTATTTCTTCAGCGCGCGCTAACGGCTAGGATTGGTCCCACAGTAAAAAATGACTTATTTATCTAAATTTTTAAATAAAGCGCTACCACAGCGCCCAGTGTAATTGCTGAGTTCCAGCAATCATGTCAAATTAAGAAGAATGTTATTTCTTGGAGTCCAATTGTCTCATTTATCACATTTATAAGGTCAAAGTCCAAAATCAGTTCAATTAAGTCCCACAGTCAATCGTTTCACTGTTAAAAGCGATGCAACCTAGTAATATCAGAAAAATATCGCTAAATACATGTTGGTACGAATATGTGACGCAACCGTTGTAACTCAAACGGACTGATACCGTTAGAAAGTCAATGAAATGTAGTTTTTGAAACTGTCTCTATTTCTTCAGCGCGCGCTAACGGCTAGGATTGGTCCCACAGTAAAAATGACTTATTTATCTAAATTTTTAAATAAAGCGCTACCACAGCGCCCAGTGTAATTGCTGAGTTCCAGCAATCATGTCAAATTAAGAAGAATGTTATTTCTTGGAGTCCAATTGTCTCATTTATCACATTTATAAGGTCAAAGTCCAAAATCAGTTCAATTAAGTCCCACAGTCAATCGTTTCACTGTTAAAAGCGATGCAACCTAGTAATATCAGAAAAATATCGCTAAATACATGTTGGTACGAATATGTGACGCAACCGTTGTAACTCAAACGGACTGATACCGTTAGAAAGTCAATGAAATGTAGTTTTTGAAACTGTCTCTATTTCTTCAGCGCGCGCTAACGGCTAGGATTGGTCCCACAGTAAAAATGACTTATTTATCTAAATTTTTAAATAAAGCGCTACCACAGCGCCCAGTGTAATTGCTGAGTTCCAGCAATCATGTCAAATTAAGAAGAATGTTATTTCTTGGAGTCCAATTGTCTCATTTATCACATTTATAAGGTCAAAGTCCAAAATCAGTTCAATTAAGTCCCACAGTCAATCGTTTCACTGTTAAAAGCGATGCAACCTAGTAATATCAGAAAAATATCGCTAAATACATGTTGGTACGAATATGTGACGCAACCGTTGTAACTCAAACGGACTGATACCGTTAGAAAGTCAATGAAATGTAGTTTTTGAAACTGTCTCTATTTCTTCAGCGCGCGCTAACGGCTAGGATTGGTCCCACAGTAAAAAATGACTTATTTATCTAAATTTTTAAATAAAGCGCTACCACAGCGCCCAGTGTAATTGCTGAGTTCCAGCAATCATGTCAAATTAAGAAGAATGTTATTTCTTGGAGTCCAATTGTCTCATTTATCACATTTATAAGGTCAAAGTCCAAAATCAGTTCAATTAAGTCCCACAGTCAATCGTTTCACTGTTAAAAGCGATGCAACCTAGTAATATCAGAAAAATATCGCTAAATACATGTTGGTACGAATATGTGACGCAACCGTTGTAACTCAAACGGACTGATACCGTTAGAAAGTCAATGAAATGTAGTTTTTGAAACTGTCTCTATTTCTTCAGCGCGCGCTAACGGCTAGGATTGGTCCCACAGTAAAAATGACTTATTTATCTAAATTTTTAAATAAAGCGCTACCACAGCGCCCAGTGTAATTGCTGAGTTCCAGCAATCATGTCAAATTAAGAAGAATGTTATTTCTTGGAGTCCAATTGTCTCATTTATCACATTTATAAGGTCAAAGTCCAAAATCAGTTCAATTAAGTCCCACAGTCAATCGTTTCACTGTTAAAAGCGATGCAACCTAGTAATATCAGAAAAATATCGCTAAATACATGTTGGTACGAATATGTGACGCAACCGTTGTAACTCAAACGGACTGATACCGTTAGAAAGTCAATGAAATGTAGTTTTTGAAACTGTCTCTATTTCTTCAGCGCGCGCTAACGGCTAGGATTGGTCCCACAGTAAAAATGACTTATTTATCTAAATTTTTAAATAAAGCGCTACCACAGCGCCCAGTGTAATTGCTGAGTTCCAGCAATCATGTCAAATTAAGAAGAATGTTATTTCTTGGAGTCCAATTGTCTCATTTATCACATTTATAAGGTCAAAGTCCAAAATCAGTTCAATTAAGTCCCACAGTCAATCGTTTCACTGTTAAAAGCGATGCAACCTAGTAATATCAGAAAAATATCGCTAAATACATGTTGGTACGAATATGTGACGCAACCGTTGTAACTCAAACGGACTGATACCGTTAGAAAGTCAATGAAATGTAGTTTTTGAAACTGTCTCTATTTCTTCAGCGCGCGCTAACGGCTAGGATTGGTCCCACAGTAAAAATGACTTATTTATCTAAATTTTTAAATAAAGCGCTACCACAGCGCCCAGTGTAATTGCTGAGTTCCAGCAATCATGTCAAATTAAGAAGAATGTTATTTCTTGGAGTCCAATTGTCTCATTTATCACATTTATAAGGTCAAAGTCCAAAATCAGTTCAATTAAGTCCCACAGTCAATCGTTTCACTGTTAAAAGCGATGCAACCTAGTAATATCAGAAAAATATCGCTAAATACATGTTGGTACGAATATGTGACGCAACCGTTGTAACTCAAACGGACTGATACCGTTAGAAAGTCAATGAAATGTAGTTTTTGAAACTGTCTCTATTTCTTCAGCGCGCGCTAACGGCTAGGATTGGTCCCACAGTAAAAATGACTTATTTATCTAAATTTTTAAATAAAGCGCTACCACAGCGCCCAGTGTAATTGCTGAGTTCCAGCAATCATGTCAAATTAAGAAGAATGTTATTTCTTGGAGTCCAATTGTCTCATTTATCACATTTATAAGGTCAAAGTCCAAAATCAGTTCAATTAAGTCCCACAGTCAATCGTTTCACTGTTAAAAGCGATGCAACCTAGTAATATCAGAAAAATATCGCTAAATACATGTTGGTACGAATATGTGACGCAACCGTTGTAACTCAAACGGACTGATACCGTTAGAAAGTCAATGAAATGTAGTTTTTGAAACTGTCTCTATTTCTTCAGCGCGCGCTAACGGCTAGGATTGGTCCCACAGTAAAAATGACTTATTTATCTAAATTTTTAAATAAAGCGCTACCACAGCGCCCAGTGTAATTGCTGAGTTCCAGCAATCATGTCAAATTAAGAAGAATGTTATTTCTTGGAGTCCAATTGTCTCATTTATCACATTTATAAGGTCAAAGTCCAAAATCAGTTCAATTAAGTCCCACAGTCAATCGTTTCACTGTTAAAAGCGATGCAACCTAGTAATATCAGAAAAATATCGCTAAATACATGTTGGTACGAATATGTGACGCAACCGTTGTAACTCAAACGGACTGATACCGTTAGAAAGTCAATGAAATGTAGTTTTTGAAACTGTCTCTATTTCTTCAGCGCGCGCTAACGGCTAGGATTGGTCCCACAGTAAAAATGACTTATTTATCTAAATTTTTAAATAAAGCGCTACCACAGCGCCCAGTGTAATTGCTGAGTTCCAGCAATCATGTCAAATTAAGAAGAATGTTATTTCTTGGAGTCCAATTGTCTCATTTATCACATTTATAAGGTCAAAGTCCAAAATCAGTTCAATTAAGTCCCACAGTCAATCGTTTCACTGTTAAAAGCGATGCAACCTAGTAATATCAGAAAAACATCGCTAAATACATGTTGGTACGAATATGTGACGCAACCGATGTAACTCAAACGGACTGATACCGTTAGAAAGTCAATGAAATGTAGTTTTTGAGACTGTCTCTATTTCTTCAGCGCGCGCTAACGGCTAGGATTGGTCCCACAGTGAAAAATGACTTATTTATCTAAATTTTTAAATAAAGCGCTACCACAGCGCCCAGTGTAATTGCTGAGTTCCAGCAATCATGTCAAATTAAGAAGAATGTTATTTCTTGGAGTCCAATTGTCTCATTTATCACATTTATAAGGTCAAAGTCCAAAATCAGTTCAATTAAGTCCCACAGTCAATCGTTTCACTGTTAAAAGCGATGCAACCTAGTAATATCAGAAAAATATCGCTAAATACATGTTGGTACGAATATGTGACGCAACCGTTGTAACTCAAACGGACTGATACCGTTAGAAAGTCAATGAAATGTAGTTTTTGAAACTGTCTCTATTTCTTCAGCGCGCGCTAACGGCTAGGATTGGTCCCACAGTAAAAATGACTTATTTATCTAAATTTTTAAATAAAGCGCTACCACAGCGCCCAGTGTAATTGCTGAGTTCCAGCAATCATGTCAAATTAAGAAGAATGTTATTTCTTGGAGTCCAATTGTCTCATTTATCACATTTATAAGGTCAAAGTCCAAAATCAGTTCAATTAAGTCCCACAGTCAATCGTTTCACTGTTAAAAGCGATGCAACCTAGTAATATCAGAAAAATATCGCTAAATACATGTTGGTACGAATATGTGACGCAACCGTTGTAACTCAAACGGACTGATACCGTTAGAAAGTCAATGAAATGTAGTTTTTGAAACTGTCTCTATTTCTTCAGCGCGCGCTAACGGCTAGGATTGGTCCCACAGTGAAAAATGATTATTTATCTAAATTTTTAAATAAAGCGCTACCACAGCGCCCAGTGTAATTGCTGAGTTCCAGCAATCATGTCAAATTAAGAAGAATGTTATTTCTTGGAGTCCAATTGTCTCATTTATCACATTTATAAGGTCAAAGTCCAAAATCAGTTCAATTAAGTCCCACAGTCAATCGTTTCACTGTTAAAAGCGATGCAACCTAGTAATATCAGAAAAATATCGCTAAATACATGTTGGTACGAATATGTGACGCAACCGTTGTAACTCAAACGGACTGATACCGTTAGAAAGTCAATGAAATGTAGTTTTTGAAACTGTCTCTATTTCTTCAGCGCGCGCTAACGGCTAGGATTGGTCCCACAGTGAAAAATGACTTATTTATCTAAATTTTTAAATAAAGCGCTACCACAGCGCCCAGTGTAATTGCTGAGTTCCAGCAATCATGTCAAATTAAGAAGAATGTTATTTCTTGGAGTCCAATTGTCTCATTTATCACATTTATAAGGTCAAAGCCCAAAATCAGTTCAATTAAGTCCCACAGTCAATCGTTTCACTATTAAAAGCGATGCAACCTAGTAATATCAGAAAAATATCGCTAAATACATGTTGGTACGAATATGTGACGCAACCGTTGTAACTCAAACGGACTGATACCGTTAGAAAGTCAATGAAATGTAGTTTTTGAAACTGTCTCTATTTCTTCAGCGCGCGCTAACGGCTAGGATTGGTCCCACAGTAAAAATGACTTATTTATCTAAATTTTTAAATAAAGCGCTACCACAGCGCCCAGTGTAATTGCTGAGTTCCAGCAATCATGTCAAATTAAGAAGAATGTTATTTCTTGGAGTCCAATTGTCTCATTTATCACATTTATAAGGTCAAAGTCCAAAATCAGTTCAATTAAGTCCCACAGTCAATCGTTTCACTGTTAAAAGCGATGCAACCTAGTAATATCAGAAAAATATCGCTAAATACATGTTGGTACGAATATGTGACGCAACCGTTGTAACTCAAACGGACTGATACCGTTAGAAAGTCAATGAAATGTAGTTTTTGAAACTGTCTCTATTTCTTCAGCGCGCGCTAACGGCTAGGATTGGTCCCACAGTGAAAAATGACTTATTTATCTAAATTTTTAAATAAAGCGCTACCACAGCGCCCAGTGTAATTGCTGAGTTCCAGCAATCATGTCAAATTAAGAAGAATGTTATTTCTTGGAGTCCAATTGTCTCATTTATCACATTTATAAGGTCAAAGTCCAAAATCAGTTCAATTAAGTCCCACAGTCAATCGTTTCACTGTTAAAAGCGATGCAACCTAGTAATATCAGAAAAATATCGCTAAATACATGTTGGTACGAATATGTGACGCAACCGTTGTAACTCAAACGGACTGATACCGTTAGAAAGTCAATGAAATGTAGTTTTTGAAACTGTCTCTATTTCTTCAGCGCGCGCTAACGGCTAGGATTGGTCCCACAGTGAAAAATGACTTATTTATCTAAATTTTTAAATAAAGCGCTACCACAGCGCCCAGTGTAATTGCTGAGTTCCAGCAATCATGTCAAATTAAGAAGAATGTTATTTCTTGGAGTCCAATTGTCTCATTTATCACATTTATAAGGTCAAAGTCCAAAATCAGTTCAATTAAGTCCCACAGTCAATCGTTTCACTGTTAAAAGCGATGCAACCTAGTAATATCAGAAAAATATCGCTAAATACATGTTGGTACGAATATGTGACGCAACCGTTGTAACTCAAACGGACTGATACCGTTAGAAAGTCAATGAAATGTAGTTTTTGAAACTGTCTCTATTTCTTCAGCGCGCGCTAACGGCTAGGATTGGTCCCACAGTAAAAATGACTTATTTATCTAAATTTTTAAATAAAGCGCTACCACAGCGCCCAGTGTAATTGCTGAGTTCCAGCAATCATGTCAAATTAAGAAGAATGTTATTTCTTGGAGTCCAATTGTCTCATTTATCACATTTATAAGGTCAAAGTCCAAAATCAGTTCAATTAAGTCCCACAGTCAATCGTTTCACTGTTAAAAGCGATGCAACCTAGTAATATCAGAAAAATATCGCTAAATACATGTTGGTACGAATATGTGACGCAACCGTTGTAACTCAAACGGACTGATACCGTTAGAAAGTCAATGAAATGTAGTTTTTGAAACTGTCTCTATTTCTTCAGCGCGCGCTAACGGCTAGGATTGGTCCCACAGTAAAAATGACTTATTTATCTAAATTTTTAAATAAAGCGCTACCACAGCGCCCAGTGTAATTGCTGAGTTCCAGCAATCATGTCAAATTAAGAAGAATGTTATTTCTTGGAGTCCAATTGTCTCATTTATCACATTTATAAGGTCAAAGTCCAAAATCAGTTCAATTAAGTCCCACAGTCAATCGTTTCACTGTTAAAAGCGATGCAACCTAGTAATATCAGAAAAATATCGCTAAATACATGTTGGTACGAATATGTGACGCAACCGTTGTAACTCAAACGGACTGATACCGTTAGAAAGTCAATGAAATGTAGTTTTTGAAACTGTCTCTATTTCTTCAGCGCGCGCTAACGGCTAGGATTGGTCCCACAGTAAAAATGACTTATTTATCTAAATTTTTAAATAAAGCGCTACCACAGCGCCCAGTGTAATTGCTGAGTTCCAGCAATCATGTCAAATTAAGAAGAATGTTATTTCTTGGAGTCCAATTGTCTCATTTATCACATTTATAAGGTCAAAGTCCAAAATCAGTTCAATTAAGTCCCACAGTCAATCGTTTCACTGTTAAAAGCGATGCAACCTAGTAATATCAGAAAAATATCGCTAAATACATGTTGGTACGAATATGTGACGCAACCGTTGTAACTCAAACGGACTGATACCGTTAGAAAGTCAATGAAATGTAGTTTTTGAAACTGTCTCTATTTCTTCAGCGCGCGCTAACGGCTAGGATTGGTCCCACAGTGAAAAATGACTTATTTATCTAAATTTTTAAATAAAGCGCTACCACAGCGCCCAGTGTAATTGCTGAGTTCCAGCAATCATGTCAAATTAAGAAGAATGTTATTTCTTGGAGTCCAATTGTCTCATTTATCACATTTATAAGGTCAAAGTCCAAAATCAGTTCAATTAAGTCCCACAGTCAATCGTTTCACTGTTAAAAGCGATGCAACCTAGTAATATCAGAAAAATATCGCTAAATACATGTTGGTACGAATATGTGACGCAACCGTTGTAACTCAAACGGACTGATACCGTTAGAAAGTCAATGAAATGTAGTTTTTGAAACTGTCTCTATTTCTTCAGCGCGCGCTAACGGCTAGGATTGGTCCCACAGTAAAAATGACTTATTTATCTAAATTTTTAAATAAAGCGCTACCACAGCGCCCAGTGTAATTGCTGAGTTCCAGCAATCATGTCAAATTAAGAAGAATGTTATTTCTTGGAGTCCAATTGTCTCATTTATCACATTTATAAGGTCAAAGTCCAAAATCAGTTCAATTAAGTCCCACAGTCAATCGTTTCACTGTTAAAAGCGATGCAACCTAGTAATATCAGAAAAATATCGCTAAATACATGTTGGTACGAATATGTGACGCAACCGTTGTAACTCAAACGGACTGATACCGTTAGAAAGTCAATGAAATGTAGTTTTTGAAACTGTCTCTATTTCTTCAGCGCGCGCTAACGGCTAGGATTGGTCCCACAGTGAAAAATGACTTATTTATCTAAATTTTTAAATAAAGCGCTACCACAGCGCCCAGTGTAATTGCTGAGTTCCAGCAATCATGTCAAATTAAGAAGAATGTTATTTCTTGGAGTCCAATTGTCTCATTTATCACATTTATAAGGTCAAAGTCCAAAATCAGTTCAATTAAGTCCCACAGTCAATCGTTTCACTGTTAAAAGCGATGCAACCTAGTAATATCAGAAAAATATCGCTAAATACATGTTGGTACGAATATGTGACGCAACCGTTGTAACTCAAACGGACTGATACCGTTAGAAAGTCAATGAAATGTAGTTTTTGAAACTGTCTCTATTTCTTCAGCGCGCGCTAACGGCTAGGATTGGTCCCACAGTGAAAAATGACTTATTTATCTAAATTTTAAATAAAGCGCTACCACAGCGCCCAGTGTAATTGCTGAGTTCCAGCAATCATGTCAAATTAAGAAGAATGTTATTTCTTGGAGTCCAATTGTCTCATTTATCACATTTATAAGGTCAAAGTCCAAAATCAGTTCAATTAAGTCCCACAGTCAATCGTTTCACTGTTAAAAGCGATGCAACCTAGTAATATCAGAAAAATATCGCTAAATACATGTTGGTACGAATATGTGACGCAACCGTTGTAACTCAAACGGACTGATACCGTTAGAAAGTCAATGAAATGTAGTTTTTGAAACTGTCTCTATTTCTTCAGCGCGCGCTAACGGCTAGGATTGGTCCCACAGTGAAAAATGACTTATTTATCTAAATTTTTAAATAAAGCGCTACCACAGCGCCCAGTGTAATTGCTGAGTTCCAGCAATCATGTCAAATTAAGAAGAATGTTATTTCTTGGAGTCCAATTGTCTCATTTATCACATTTATAAGGTCAAAGTCCAAAATCAGTTCAATTAAGTCCCACAGTCAATCGTTTCACTGTTAAAAGCGATGCAACCTAGTAATATCAGAAAAATATCGCTAAATACATGTTGGTACGAATATGTGACGCAACCGTTGTAACTCAAACGGACTGATACCGTTAGAAAGTCAATGAAATGTAGTTTTTGAAACTGTCTCTATTTCTTCAGCGCGCGCTAACGGCTAGGATTGGTCCCACAGTGAAAAATGACTTATTTATCTAAATTTTATTTCTTGGAGTCCAATTGTCTCATTTATCACATTTATAAGGTCAAAGTCCAAATCAGTTCAATTAAGTCCCACAGTCAATCGTTTCACTGTTAAAAGCGATGCAACCTAGTAATATCAGAAAATATCGCTAAATACATGTTGGTACGAATATGTGACGCAACCGTTGTAACTCAAACGGACTGATACCGTTAGAAAGTCAATGAAATGTAGTTTTTGAAACTGTCTCTATTTCTTCAGCGCGCGCTAACGGCTAGGATTGGTCCCACAGTAAAAATGACTTATTTATCTAAATTTTTAAATAAAGCGCTACCACAGCGCAGTGTAATTGCTGAGTTCCAGCAATCATGTCAAATTAAGAAGAATGTTATTTCTTGGAGTCCAATTGTCTCATTTATCACATTTATAAGGTCAAAGTCCAAATCAGTTCAATTAAGTCCCACAGTCAATCGTTTCACTGTTAAAAGCGATGCAACCTAGTAATATCAGAAAATATCGCTAAATACATGTTGGTACGAATATGTGACGCAACCGTTGTAACTCAAACGGACTGATACCGTTAGAAAGTCAATGAAATGTAGTTTTGAAACTGTCTCTATTTCTTCAGCGCCGCTAACGGCTAGGATTGGTCCCACAGTAAAAATGACTTATTTATCTAAATTTTTAAATAAAGCGCTACCACAGCGCCAGTGTAATTGCTGAGTTCCAGCAATCATGTCAAATTAAGAAGAATGTTATTTCTTGGAGTCCAATTGTCATTTATCACATTTATAAGGTCAAAGTCCAAAATCAGTTCAATTAAGTCCCACAGTCAATCGTTTCACTGTTAAAAGCGATGCAACCTAGTAATATCAGAAAAATATCGCTAAATACATGTTGTACGAATATGTGACGCAACCGTTGTAACTCAAACGGACTGATACCGTTAGAAAGTCAATGAATGTAGTTTTGAACTGTCTCTATTTCTTCAGCGCTAACGGCTAGGATTGGTCCCACAGTAAAAATGACTTATTTATCTAAATTTTTAAATAAAGCGCTACCACAGCGCCCAGTGTAATTGCTGAGTTCCAGCAATCATGTCAATTAAGAAGAATGTTATTTCTTGGAGTCCAATTGTCTCATTTATCACATTTATAAGGTCAAAGTCCAAATCAGTTCAATTAAGTCCCACAGTCAATCGTTTCACTGTTAAAAGCGATGCAACCTAGTAATATCAGAAAAATATCGCTAAATACATGTTGGTACGAATATGTGACGCAACCGTTGTAACTCAAACGGACTGATACCGTTAGAAAGTCAATGAAATGTAGTTTTGAAACTGTCTCTATTTCTTCAGCGCCGCTAACGGCTAGGATTGGTCCACAGTGAAAATGACTTATTTATCTAAATTTTTAAATAAAGCGCTACCACAGCGCCAGTGTAATTGCTGAGTTCCAGCAATCATGTCAAATTAAGAAGAATGTTATTTCTTGGAGTCCAATTGTCTCATTTATCACATTTATAAGGTCAAAGTCCAAAATCAGTTCAATTAAGTCCCACAGTCAATCGTTTCACTGTTAAAAGCGATGCAACCTAGTAATATCAGAAAATATCGCTAAATACATGTTGGTACGAATATGTGACGCAACCGTTGTAACTCAAACGGACTGATACCGTTAGAAAGTCAATGAAATGTAGTTTTTGAAACTGTCTCTATTTCTTCAGCGCGCTAACGGCTAGGATTGGTCCCACAGTGAAAAATGACTTATTTATCTAAATTTTTAAATAAAGCGCTACCCAGCGCCAGTGTAATTGCTGAGTTCCAGCAATCATGTCAAATTAAGAAGAATGTTATTTCTTGGAGTCCAATTGTCTCATTTATCACATTTATAAGGTCAAAGTCCAAAATCAGTTCAATTAAGTCCCACAGTCAATCGTTTCACTGTTAAAAGCGATGCAACCTAGTAATATCAGAAAAATATCGCTAAATACATGTTGGTACGAATATGTGACGCAACCGTTGTAACTCAAACGGACTGATACCGTTAGAAAGTCAATGAAATGTAGTTTTTGAAACTGTCTCTATTTCTTCAGCGCCGCTAACGGCTAGGATTGGTCCCACAGTAAAAATGACTTATTTATCTAAATTTTTAAATAAAGCGCTACCACAGCGCCCAGTGTAATTGCTGAGTTCCAGCAATCATGTCAAATTAAGAAGAATGTTATTTCTTGGAGTCCAATTGTCTCATTTATCACATTTATAAGGTCAAAGTCCAAAATCAGTTCAATTAAGTCCACAGTCAATCGTTTCACTGTTAAAAGCGATGCAACCTAGTAATATCAAAAAATATCGCTAAATACATGTTGTACGAATATGTGACGCAACCGTTGTAACTCAAACGGACGATACCGTTAGAAAGTCAATGAAATGTAGTTTTTGAAACTGTCTCTATTTCTTCAGCGCGCTAACGCTAGGATTGGTCCCACAGTAAAAATGACTTATTTATCTAATTTTTAAATAAAGCGCTACCACAGCGCCCAGTGTAATTGCTGAGTTCCAGCAATCATGTCAAATTAAGAAGAATGTTATTTCTTGGAGTCAATTGTCTCATTTATCACATTTAAGGTCAAAGTCCAAAATCAGTTCAATTAAGTCCCACAGTCAATCGTTTCACTGTTAAAAGCGATGCAACTAGTAATATCAGAAAATATCGCTAAATACATGTTGGTACGAATATGTGACGCAACCGTTGTAACTCAAACGGACTGATACCGTTAGAAAGTCAATGAAATGTAGTTTTTGAACTGTCTCTATTTCTTCAGCGCCGCTAAGGCTAGGATTGGTCCCACAGTGAAAAATGACTTATTTATCTAAATTTTTAAATAAAGCGCTACCACAGCGCCCAGTGTAATTGCTGAGTTCCAGCAATCATGTCAAATTAAGAAGAATGTTATTTCTTGGAGTCCAATTGTCTCATTTATCACATTTATAAGGTCAAAGTCCAAAATCAGTTCAATTAAGTCCCACAGTCAATCGTTTCACTGTTAAAGCGATGCAACCTAGTAATATCAGAAAAATATCGCTAAATACATGTTGGTACGATATGTGACGCAACCGTTGTAACTCAAACGGACTGATACCGTTAGAAAGTCAATGAAATGTAGTTTTGAAACTGTCTCTATTTCTTCAGCGCACGCTAACGGCTAGGATTGGCCACAGTAAAAATGACTTATTTATCTAAATTTTAAATAAAGCGCTACCACAGCGCCCAGTGTAATGCTGAGTTCCAGCAATCATGTCAAATTAAGAAGAATGTTATTTCTTGGAGTCCAATTGTCTCATTTATCACATTTATAAGGTCAAAGTCCAAAATCAGTTCAATTAAGTCCCACAGTCAATCGTTTCACTGTTAAAAGCGATGCAACCTAGTAATATCAGAAAAATATCGCTAAATACATGTTGGTACGAATATGTGACGCAACCGTTGTAACTCAAACGGACTGATACCGTTAGAAAGTCAATGAAATGTAGTTTTGAAGCTGTCTCTATTTCTTCAACGCGCGCTAACGGCTAGGATTGGTCCCACAGTGAAAAAATGACTTATTTATCTAAATTTTTAAATAAAGCGCTACCACAGCGCCCAGTGTAATTGCTGAGTTCCAGCAATCATGTCAAATTAAGAAGAATGTTATTTCTTGGAGTCCAATTGTCTCATTTATCACATTTATAAGGTCAAAGTCCAAAATCAGTTCAATTAAGTCCCACAGTCAATCGTTTCACTGTTAAAGCGATGCAACCTAGTAATATCAGAAAAATATCGCTAAATACATGTTGGTACGAATATGTGACGCAACCGTTGTAACTCAAACGGACTGATACCGTTAGAAAGTCAATGAAATATAGTTTTGAAACTGTCTCTATTTTTCAGCGCCGCTAACGGCTAGGATTGGTCCCACAGTGAAAAATGACTTATTTATCTAAATTTTTAAATAAAGCGCTACCACAGCGCCCAGTGTAATTGCTGAGTTCCAGCAATCATGTCAAATTAAGAAGAATGTTATTTCTTGGAGTCCAATTGTCTCATTTATCACATTTATAAGGTCAAAGTCCAAAATCAGTTCAATTAAGTCCCACAGTCAATCGTTTCACTGTTAAAAGCGATGCAACCTAGTAATATCAGAAAAATATCGCTAAATACATGTTGGTACGAATATGTGACGCAACCGTTGTAACTCAAACGGACTGATACCGTTAGAAAGTCAATGAAATGTAGTTTTTGAAACTGTCTCTATTTCTTCAGCGCACGCTAACGGCTAGGATTGGTCCCACAGTAAAAAATGACTTATTTATCTAAATTTTAAATAAAGCGCTACCACAGCGCCCAGTGTAATTGCTGAGTTCCAGCAATCATGTCAAATTAAGAAGAATGTATTTCTTGGAGTCCAATTGTCTCATTTATCACATTTATAAGTCAAAGTCCAAAATCAGTTCAATTAAGTCCCACAGTCAATCGTTTCACTGTTAAAAGCGATGCAACCTAGTAATATCAGAAAAATATCGCTAAATACATGTTGGTACGAATATGTGACGCAACCGTTGTAACTCAAACGGACTGATACCGTTAGAAAGTCAATGAAATGTAGTTTTTGAAACTGTCTCTATTTCTTCAGCGCGCTAACGGCTAGGATTGGTCCCACAGTAAAAATGACTTATTTATCTAAATTTTAAATAAAGCGCTACACAGCGCCCAGTGTAATTGCTGAGTTCAGCAATCATGTCAAATTAAGAAGAATGTTATTTCTTGGAGTCCAATTGTCTCATTTATCACATTTATAAGGTCAAAGTCCAAAATCAGTTCAATTAAGTCCCACAGTCAATCGTTTCACTGTTAAAAGCGATGCAACCTAGTAATATCAGAAAAATATCGCTAAATACATGTTGGTACGAATATGTGACGCAACCGTTGTAACTCAAACGGACTGATACCGTTAGAAAGTCAATGAAATGTAGTTTTTGAAACTGTCTCTATTTCTTCAGCGCGCGCTAACGGCTAGGATTGGTCCCACAGTAAAAATGACTTATTTATCTAAATTTTTAAATAAAGCGCTACCACAGCGCCCAGTGTAATTGCTGAGTTCCAGCAATCATGTCAAATTAAGAAGAATGTTATTTCTTGGAGTCCAATTGTCTCATTTATCACATTTATAAGGTCAAAGTCCAAAATCAGTTCAATTAAGTCCCACAGTCAATCGTTTCACTGTTAAAAGCGATGCAACCTAGTAATATCAGAAAAATATCGCTAAATACATGTTGGTACGAATATGTGACGCAACCGTTGTAACTCAAACGGACTGATACGTTAGAAAGTCAATGAAATGTAGTTTTGAAACTGTCTCTATTTCTTCAGCGCACGCTAACGGCTAGGATTGGTCCCACAGTGAAAAATGACTTATTTATCTAAATTTTTAAATAAAGCGCTACCACAGCGCCCAGTGTAATTGCTGAGTTCCAGCAATCATGTAAAATTAAGAAGAATGTTATTTCTTGGAGTCCAATTGTCTCATTTATCACATTTATAAGGTCAAAGTCCAAATCAGTTCAATTAAGTCCCACAGTCAATCGTTTCACTGTTAAAAGCGATGCAACCTAGTAATATCAGAAAAATATCGCTAAATACATGTTGGTACGAATATGTGACGCAACCGTTGTAACTCAAACGGACTGATACCGTTAGAAAGTCAATGAAATGTAGTTTTTGAAACTGTCTCTTTTCTTCAGCGCGCGCTAACGGCTAGGATTTCCACAGTGAAAAATGACTTATTTATCTAAATTTTTAAATAAAAGCGCTACCACAGCCCCAGTGTAATTGCTGAGTTCCAGCAATCATGTCAAATTAAGAAGAATGTTATTTCTTGGAGTCCAATTGTCTCATTTATCACATTTATAAGGTCAAAGTCCAAAATCAGTTCAATTAAGTCCCACAGTCAATCGTTTCACTGTTAAAAGCGATGCAACCTAGTAATATCAGAAAAATATCGCTAAATACATGTTGGTACGAATATGTGACGCAATTTCACTGCACTTGCTTCGTGTATCTCATTACTCATTCGACTACTACGGGCCGAATCCCCGGGATTTCCGGTCAAGAGCGGGTCCTCTCGAGCTGCGGTTCACTGCCTTTCCATCGGCGTTCTCCTCCCTGCCATTTTGCCACTCAGTTCCTGGGTTTTCGTGGTGCCACTCTTTGACATCGTTCGGGACATGCGTTTCACTCCCTGCTTACTTTCTTTGTGCTCATTCCCAGGTCTAACGGTCCCGGGGGCCGCGGGCACTCGCGCGGGTTTTCGGTGCGGCGCATTCAGCCTGCGTTTCATTCGGCGTCTCCATCCTGCCCATGATTCTTTTGACCTCATTTCCTGGGTTTTGTGAGTGAAGAAACTCATTTTACACACCCTCGAGTTACAGGATGGTGTTTCTCTTCCTGGGTCTTTTTCTTCATGTACTCATACACCTACGGGTCCGCAGGCACACATCTCATGAGCTGGCTTTTCTCCGTAGGTGCGGGTTCGTTTTCCGGAGCATATACACGCGGATTTCACTTCGGCAGTCTCCTCCCACTGCCTTTTTGCCCCACTGCCTCAGTCCTCCTCGGGTTTTTTTCAGTGGCATGTATACCACTCATATCTACACCACCTGCTCGGGCCCGTTGTCAGTTTAGCCTGGCCTCTTCCCTTTCTTTGTCTTCAACCCATATTCGAATTCTCTCGGGCCGATCACCGGGCTTTACTGCGAGGTACTCGCGGGTATTCGAAGTTGCCCGAGGTATCTAATGCTTTCCTTATTGGCGCTCTCTCATCGAGTATTCTTTGAGCTACTCTCACTAGTCTTGGGTTTTAGTGCGATTAAACCTTCATTCTTCACTAATTGGGTTGGTTATGCCAATGCGTTTCATTGCCTGCTTCCTTTTCTTTGTCTGAACTTCGCCTACTACGGGGTTTACGTCACTCGGACTTTAATCGCAGACGGTTTTCGGTTTGCCAGGGCGACTTTGCAACTGACTCATGCTTTCGGAGTTCTCCTGCACACTCACATGGATTTTGTTTCCAGCCCTGCCCCGATCTCCTGCGGTTTTGTGGTGTTATCTTCATTTGCACCACTTGGTTGGCTGATTTGCGCACAGCTATGGTACTTACTCTGCCTGCTTCTTATCTGTTTGTCACGTAAGCTTGTTAGGACTCTACGGGCCGATCACAGGGCTTTATTGACCAGGGCATCAACGCTGGGTTTATCGAGGTCGAACCAGAGGCGCATTCAACTGCTTTCTTCAGGTTTCGTTTTCCTCCCACTTACCTCTTTTTGCCACCCTCCACGTCTCATGGGTTGTTTTAAGTGTGCACACCCTCTAGTTTTATACACACTCCTTGGTATCTCGAGTTGATGACCCTGGGCTGTTTCTCCCTGCTTACTTTCCTTTGTGGACTCCCATTCCACTCATCACTGGGCCGCAGCGGGATTCACAGGGACTGCGCGGGTTTTCGGGTTGCGGGGGATTCTTGACACTTCCTTCGAGCGTCCTCCTCTCGTGGCCTTTTCGCTACCCCTTTCCCTGCATGTGGGGGTTTTCGTGAGTCGCCTTTACCACTCATTTATAATTTAAACAACCCATTATGTTCGGTAGATAACAATGAGACCATGCGTTTCCTCCTGGGTCACTTTCTGTGTATCATTCCTGGCCGAGCCCGGGATCATTCGGGCTTTTGGGTGTATTCACTTTCGTTTGCGGAGGCGCTTACTGCTTTCCTTCGGCGTCTCCTCCACCCTGCCCCTCTTTTTGCCCCTCCCCGTCTCCTGGGTTTTAGTGGTGCCCCAATCATTTTTACACACACTCGTTCCGGGCCGCGACGTTTTCCCTTAGCTGTCTTTCTTTGTCTATGCTTGCCAGCTCTGACGAAGGCTCCGAGTATTCAGCGGATTTTTCGGTTGGACACCGGGGTCGTTTGAGCACGAACTTACACCATTCCGCGTCTCTTCCCCCCTGCCTCATTTTGACTATCCAGTTTCTCCACATGGGTTTTTACCAGTGGCTTGTCACTACCCCTACTTTTCCATCGTCGGGCCTGCAGTTTCCTCCTGTTTACTTTCTTTGTAATCACCTTTCGAGTCTGTCCACAGCTTTCACGGGATCGAACGTTGGGCTTCGTTTTTCGCAGGTTTTACACGGCCGCTTCATCGGCTTTCCCCACTGTCCGGGTCTCCATCCTCCACACAGACTCAATGCTTTCTGCCACGTCCGTGCCTTCCACATAGGTCTTTAGTGTTGTAGATTCCTATAGTTTTCACCGCCATAAGTTCGGTTTTCTGATAGACATATTGCAGTTTCACTCACCCTGTTCCTTTCTTTGTCCTTCGCCTATGGCCGGGATTTACGGGCCATTTGCTACGGGTTTACGGTTGTCAGCTCTGTGCGATTACCTGACTATTACTCCTTCGGATCGGTCTCTCTGCACCGTGGATATTTTGACCACCCAGCTCCCATTTTCTCGACTGTCTGGGGTATTTCTCGTGGTGCACTACTGTAAGTACACATCTCGTTCGTTCCGTTGGGAATCCATACGTTTTACTGGAGCCTCCTTATATTTACATGTCTCGTATATGTAATGCACCGACCAGATCTTCTTGGACGGGGCCTCCAAGAATTTAGACCATTCACTCTTAATGTCTGAGCCCAGTCGGGCTTTCGGGGCCCGGGTTTTTTCGGGTTTCGGGCATTACCACCGATTTCGCCTTTGGGATCACTGGCTCCTTCTCATTGCGAACTTCAACAATATTACACTGGGCGCTGTGGTAGCGTCTTTTAGTCTTAACATTATTTATGAATATAGTTACGTCATTTTTTTACTTTGGTGGGTAGGCCTAATCCTTAAGCCGTTAGCTTGCGCGCTTGTACAATGAAATTAGACGACTAGTTTTCAAAAAAAACTTATTCATTTCTGACTGGTGCAGTAAACGGTATCAATCCGTTTTGAGTTACAACGGTA
>JASGCC010002765.1:0-26872 GCA_030067915.1 Hydractinia echinata
ATGAATAAGATTTGCTACCACTGTTTCCGATTTGTAATGTCAAGTTAAATCTAAGTACAGGTATTTTTGTCTTGGAACTGTGTTTACTGGCATCGTCAGAGGAACTATTAAAAACATTGAAAGTGCACTAGCTAACTCGTGAATAGGGGAGACTTCAGTATGTTTCATGTCTCCGTGGCGCAATTGGTTAGCGCGTTCGGCTGTTAACCGAAAGGTTGGTGTTCAAGCCCACCCGGGGACGCGTATGTACAGAAATTTCCGATCACATGAATTAGATATTGCCTACCACTGTTTCCGATTGGAATGTCACGTTAAATCTAAGTACAGGGTAGTTTTTGTGCTTGGAACTGTGTTTACTGGCATTGTCAGATGCGCTATTAAAAACATTGAAAGTGCATTAGCCAACTGCGTGGAATAGGGAGACTTCAGTATGTTTCATGTTCTCCGTGGACGCAATTGGTTAGCGCGTTCGGCTGTTAACCGAAGGTTGGTGGTTCAAGCCCACCCGGGCACGTGATGTACAGCTATTTCGACTCCATGAATAAGATCTTGCTACCACTGCTTTCTAATTCGTAATGTCACGTTAAGTGTAAGTGCAACGGTAGTTTTAGTCTTGGAACTGTGTTTACTGACATCGTCAGATGTGCTATTAAAAACATTGAAAGTGAATTAGCTAACTTGGTGAATAGGGAGACTTCAGTATGTTTCATGTCTCCGTGGCGCAATTGGTTAGCGCGTTTCGGCTGTTAACCGAAAGGTTGGTGTTTCAAGCCCACCCGCGGACGTGATGTACATCTATTTCGATCACATGAATAAGATATTGCTACCACTGTTTCCGATTTGTAATATGTCAAGTTAAATCTAAGTACAAGGGTAGTTTTTGTCTTGGAACTGTGTTTACTGGCATCGTCAGATGTGCTATTAAAAATCATTGAAAGTGCACTAGCTAACTCGTGAATAGGGAGACTTCAGTATATTTCATGTTTCCGTGGCGCATTTGGTTAGCGCGTTCGGCTGTTAACCGAAAGGTTGGTGGTTCAAGCCCACCCGGGGACGCGATGTACAGAAATTTCGATCACATGAATTAGATATTCCTACCACTGCTTCCGATTCGTAATGTAACGATAAATGTAAGCGCAACGGTAGTTTTTGTCTTGGAACTGTGTTTACTGGCCTCGTCAGATGTGCTATTAAAACATTGAAAGTGAATTAGCTAACTGGTTATAAGGGAGACTTCAGAATGTTTCATGTCTCCGTGGCGCAATTGGTTAGCGCGTTCGGCTGTTAAGCGAAAGGTTGGTGGTTCAAGCCCACCCGGGGACGCGATGTACATCTATTTCGATCACATGAATAAGATATTGCTACCACTGTTTCCGATTTGTAATGTCAAGTTAAATCTAAGTACAGGGGTAGTTTTTGTCTTGGAACTGTGTTTACTGGCATCGTCAGATGTGCTATTAAAAATCATTGAAAGTGCACTAGCTAACTCCTGAATAGGGAGACTTCAGTATATTTCATGTCTCCTTGGCGCAATTCGGTTGCGCGTTCGGCTGTTATCCGAGAGGTTGGTGGTTCAAGCCCACCCGGGGACGCGATGTACAGAAATTTCGATCACATGAATTAGATATTCCTACCACTGCTTCCCATTCGTAATGTAACGTTAAATGTAAGCGCAACGGTATTTTTGGTCTTGGAACTGTGTTTACTGGCCTCGTCAGATGTGCTATTAAAACATTGAAAGTGAATTAGCTAACTGGTTATAAGGGAGACTTCACAATGTTTCATGTCTCCGTGACGCAATTGGTTAGCGCGTTAGGCTGTTAACCGAAAAGTTGGTGGTTCATGCCCACCCGCGGACGTGATGTACATCTATTTCGATCACATGAATAAGATATTGCTACCACTGTTTCCGATTTGTAATGTCAAGTTAAATCTAAATACAAGGGTAGTTTTTGCCTTGGAACTGTGTTTACTGGCATCGTCAGATGTGCTCCGTGGCGCAATTGGTTAGCGCGTTCGGCTGTTAACCGAAATGTTGGTGGTTCAAGCCCACCCGGGGTCGCGATGTACAGCAATTTCGATCACATGAATAAGATATTCCTACCACTGCTTCCGATTCGTAATGTCACGTTAAATGTAAGTGCAACGGTAGTTTTAGTCCTGGAAAAGTGTTTACTGGCATCGTCAGATGTGCTATTAAAAAATTGAAAGTGAATTAGCTAACTGGTTAATAGGGAGACTTTAGAAAATTTCATGTCTCCGTGGCGCAATTAGTTAGCGCGTTCGGCTGTTAACCGAAAGGTTGGTGGT
Organism: Hydractinia echinata; assembly: GCA_030067915.1. Taxonomy (NCBI): domain Eukaryota; kingdom Metazoa; phylum Cnidaria; class Hydrozoa; order Anthoathecata; family Hydractiniidae; genus Hydractinia; species Hydractinia echinata. The sequence goes on from JASGCC010002765.1 coordinate 2,311, forward strand.
TCAAGCCCACCCGGGGAGGCGATGTACATCTATTTCGATCACATGAATAAGATATTGCTACCACTGTTTCCGATTTGTAATGTCAAGTTAAATCTAAGTACAAGGGTAGTTTTTGTCTTGGAACTGTGTTTACTGGCATCGTCAGATGTGCTATTAAAAATCATTGAAAGTGCACTAGCTAACTCGTGAATAGGGAGACTTCAGTATATTTCATGTCTCCGTGGCGCAATTGGTTAGCGCGTTAGGCTGTTAACCGAAGAGTTGGTGGTTCAAACCCACCCGCGGACGTGATGTACAGAAATTTCGATCACATGAATTAGATATTCCTACCACTGCTTCCGATTCGTAATGTAATGTTAAATGTAAGCGCAACGGTAGTTTTTGTCTTGGAACTGTGTTTACTGGCCTCGTCAGATGTGCTATTAAAACATTGAAAGTGAATTAGCTAACTGGTTATAAGGGAGACTTCAGAATGTTTCATGTCTCCGTGGCGCAATTGGTTAGCGCGTTCGGCTGTTAACCGAAAGGTTGGTGGTTCAAGCCCACCCGGGGAAGCGATGTACATCTATTTCGATCACATGAATAAGATATTGCTACCACTGTTTCCGATTTGTAATGTCAAGTTAAATCTAAGTACAAGGGTAGTTTTTGTCTTGGAACTGTGTTTACTGGCATCGTCAGATGTGCTATTAAAAATCATTGAAAGTGCACTAGCTAACTAGTGAATAGGGAGACTTCAGTATATTTCATGTCTCCGTGGCGCAATTGGTTAGCGCGTTCGGCTGTTAACCGAAAGGTTGGTGGTTCAAGCCCACCCGGGGACGCGATGTACATCTATTTCGATCACATGAATAAGATATTGCTACAACTGTTTCCGATTTGTAATGTCAAGTTAAATCTAAGTACAGGGGTAGTTTTTGTCTTGGAACTGTGTTTACTGGCATCGTCAGATGTGCTATTAAAAATCATTGAAAGTGCACTAGCTAACTCCTGAATAGGGAGACTTCAGTATATTTCATGTCTCCTTGGCGCAATTTGTTTGCGCGTTCGGCTGTTAACCGAGAGGTTGGTGGTTCAAGCCCACCCGGGGACGCGATGTACAGAAATTTCGATCACATGAATTAGATATTCCTACCACTGCTTCCCATTCGTAATGTAACGTTAAATGTAAGCGCAACGGTAGTTTTTGTCTGGGAACTGTGTTTACTGGCCTCGTCAGATGTGCAATTAAAACATTGAAAGTGAATTAGCTAACTGGTTATAAGGGAGACTTCACAATGTTTCATGTCTCCGTGACGCAATTGGTTAGCGCGTTAGGCTGTTAACCGAAAAGTTGGTGGTTCATGCCCACCCGCGGACGTGATGTACATCTATTTCGATCACATGAATAAGATATTGCTACCACTGTTTCCCATTTGTAATGTCAAGTTAAATCTAAATACAAGGGTAGTTTTTGCCTTGGAACTGTGTTTACTGGCATCGTCAGATGTGCTCTGTGGCGCAATTGGTTAGCGCGTTCGGCTGTTAACCGAAAGGTTGCTGGTTCAAGCCCACCCGGGAACGCGATGTACAGAAATTTCGATCACATGAATTAGATATTCCTACCACTGCTTCCGATTCGTAATGTCGCGTTAAATGTAAGTGCAACGGTAGTTTTAGTCTTGGAAATGTGTTTACTGGCATCGTCAGATGTGCTATTAAAACATTGAAAGTGAATTAGCTAACTGGTTAATAGGGAGACTTTAGAAATTTCATGTCTCCGTGGCGCAATTGGTTAGCGTGTTCGGCTGTTAACCGAAAGGTTGGTGGTTCAAGCCCACCCGGGGAGCGATGTACATCTATTTCGATCACATGAATAAGATATTGCTACCACTGTTTCCGATTTGTAATGTCAAGTTAAATCTAAGTACAAGGGTAGTTTTTGTCTTGGAACTGTGTTTACTGGCATCGTCAGATGTGCTATTAAAAATCATTGAAAGTGCACTAGCTAACTCGTGAATAGGGAGACTTCAGTATATTTCATGTCTCCGTGGCGCAATTGGTTAGCGCGTTCGGCTGTTAACCGAAGAGTTGGTGGTTCAAGCCCACCCGCGGACGCGATGTACAGAAATTTCGATCACATGAATTAGATATTCCTACCACTGCTTCCGATTCGTAATGTAACGTTAAATGTAAGCGCAACGGTAGTTTTTGTCTTGGAACTGTGTTTACTGGCCTCGTCAGATGTGCTATTAAAAATCATTGAAAGTGCACTAGCTAACTCGTGAATAGGGAGACTTCAGTATATTTCATGTCTCCGTGGCGCAATTGGTTAGCGCGTTCGGCTGTTAACCGAAAGGTTGGTGGTTCAAGCCCACCCGGGGACGCGATGTACAGAAATTTCGATCACATGAATTAGATATTCCTACCACTGCTTCCGATTCGTAATGTCGCGTTAAATGTAAGTGCAACGGTAGTTTTAGTCTTGGAAATGTGTTTACTGGCATCGTCAGATGTGCTATTAAAAAATTGAAAGTGAATTAGCTAACTGGTTAATAGGGAGACTTCAGAATATTTCATGTCTCCGTGGCGCAATTGGTTAGCGTGTTCGGCTGTTAACCGAAAGGTTGGTGGTTCAAGCCCACCCGGGGAAGCGATGTACATCTATTTCGATCACATGAATAAGATATTGCTACCACTGTTTCCGATTTGTAATGTCAAGTTAAATCTAAGTACAAGGGTAGTTTTTGTCTTGGAACTGTGTTTACTGGCATCGTCAGATGTGCTATTAAAATCATTGAAAGTGCACTAGCTAACTCGTGAATAGGGAGACTTCAGTATATTTCATGTCTCCGTGGCGCAATTGGTTAGCGCGTTAGGCTGTTAACCGAAGAGTTGGTGGTTCAAGCCCACCGCCGGACGTGATGTACAGAAATTTCGATCACATGAATTAGATATTCCTACCACTGCTTCCGATTCGTAATGTAACGTTAAATGTAAGCGCAACGGTAGTTTTTGTCTTGGAACTGTGTTTACTGGCCTCGTCAGATGTGCTATTAAAACATTGAAAGTGAATTAGCTAACTGGTTATAAGGGAGACTTCAGAATGTTTCATGTCTCCGTGGCGCAATTGGTTAGCGCGTTCGGCTGTTAACCGAAAGGTTGGTGGTTCAAGCCCACCCGGGGAAGCGATGTACATCTATTTCGATCACATGAATAAGATATTGCTACCACTGTTTCCGATTTGTAATGTCAAGTTAAATCTAAGTACAAGGGTAGTTTTTGCCTTGGAACTGTGTTTACTGGCATCGTCAGATGTGCTATTAAAAATCATTGAAAGTGCACTAAGCTAACTAGTGAATAGGGAGACTTCAGTATATTTCATGTCTCCGTGGCGCAATTGGTTAGCGCGTTCGGCTGTTAACCGAAAGGTTGGTGGTTCAAGCCCACCCGGGGACGCGATGTACATTATTTCGATCACATGAATAAGATATTGCTACAACTGTTTCCGATTTGTAATGTCAAGTTAAATCTAAGTACAGGGGTAGTTTTTGTCTTGGAACTGTGTTTACTGGCATCGTCAGATGTGCTATTAAAAATCATTGAAAGTGCATTAGCTAACTCCTGAATAGGGAGACTTCAGTATATTTTATGTCTCCTTGGCGCAATTTGTTTGCGCGTTCGGCTGTTAACCGAGAGGTTGGTGGTTCAAGCCCACCCGGGGACGCGATGTGCAGAAATTTCGATCACATGAATTAGATATTCCTACCACTGCTTCCCATTCGTAATGTAACGTTAAATGTAAGCGCAACGGTAGTTTTTGTCTTGGAACTGTGTTTACTGGCCTCGTCAGATGTGCTATTAAAACATTGAAAGTGAATTAGCTAACTGGTTATAAGGGAGACTTCACAATGTTTCATGTCTCCGTGACGCAATTGGTTAGCGCGTTAGGCTGTTAACCGAAAAGTTGGTGGTTCATGCCCACCCGCGGACGTGATGTACATCTATTTCGATCACATGAATAAGATATTGCTACCACTGTTTCCCATTTGTAATGTCAAGTTAAATCTAAATACAAGGGTAGTTTTTGCCTTGGAAGTGTGTTTACTGGCATCGTCAGATGTGCTCTGTGGCGCAATTGGTTAGCGCGTTCGGCTGTTAACCGAAAGGTTGCTGGTTCAGCCCACCCGGGAACGCGATGTACAGAAATTTCGATCACATGAATTAGATATTCCTACCACTGCTTCCGATTCGTAATGTCACGTTAAATGTAAGTGCAACGGTAGTTTTAGTCTTGGAAATGTGTTTACTGGCATCGTCAGATGTGCTATTAAAACATTGAAAGTGAATTAGCTAACTGGTTAATAGGGAGACTTCAGAATATTTCATGTCTCCGTGGCGCAATTGGTTAGCGCGTTCGGCTGTTAACCGAAAGGTTGGTGGTTCAAGCCCACCCGGGGACGCGATGTACATCTATTTCGATCACATGAATAAGATATTGCTACCACTGTTTCCGATTTGTAATGTCAAGTTAAATCTAAGTACAAGGGTAGTTTTTGTCTTGGAACTGTGTTTACTGGCATCGTCAGATGTGCTATTAAAAATCATTGAAAGTGCACTAGCTAACTCGTGAATAGGGAGACTTCAGTATATTTCATGTCTCCGTGGCGCAATTGGTTAGCGCGTTCGGCTGTTAACCGAAAGGTTGGTGGTTCAAGCCCACCCGGGGACGCGATGTACAGAAATTTCGATCACATGAATTAGATATTCCTACCACTGCTTCCGATTCGTAATGTAACGTTAAATGTAAGCGCAACGGTAGTTTTTGTCTTGGAACTGTGTTTACTGGCCTCGTCAGATGTGCTATTAAAAATCATTGAAAGTGCACTAGCTAACTCGTGAATAGGGAGACTTCAGTATATTTCATGTCTCCGTGGCGCAATTGGTTAGCGCGTTCGGCTGTTAACCGAAAGGTTGGTGGTTCAAGCCCACCCGGGGACGCGATGTACAGAAATTTCGATCACATGAATTAGATATTCCTACCACTGTTTCCGATTCGTAATGTCGCGTTAAATGTAAGTGCAACGGTAGTTTTAGTCTTGGAAATGTGTTTACTGGCATCGTCAGATGTGCTATTAAAACATTGAAATTGAATTAGCTAACTGGTTATAAGGGAGACTTCAGAATGTTTCATGTCTCCGTGACGCAATTGGTTAGCGCGTTAGGCTGTTAACCGAAGAGTTGGTGGTTCAAGCCCACCCGCGGACGTGATGTACAGAAATTTCGATTACATGAATAAGATATTGCTACCACTGTTTCCGATTCGTAATGTCACTAAGCGCAAAGGTAGTTTTTGTCTTGGAACTGTGTTTACTGGCATTGTCTGATACGCTATTAAAAAACATTGAAAGTGCACTAGCTAACTCCTGAATAGGGAGACTTCAGCATATTTCATGTCTCCTTGGCGCAATTGGTTTGCGCGTTCGGCTGTTAACCGAGAGGTTGGTGGTTCAAGCCCACCCGGGGACGTGATGTACAGAAATTTCGATCACATGAGTTAGATATTCCTACCACTGCTTCCGATTCGTAATGTAACGTTAAATGTAAGCGCAACGGTAGTTTTTGTCTTGGAACTGTGTTTACTGGCCTCGTCAGATGTGCTATTAAAAATCATTGAAAGTGCACTAGCTAACTCGTGAATAGGGAGACTTCAGTCTATTTCATGTTTCCGTGGCGCAATTGGTTAGCGCGTTCGGCTGTTAACCGAAAGGTTGGTGGTTCAAGCCCACCCGGGGACGCGATGTACAGAAATTTCGATCACATGAATTAGATATTCCTACCACTGCTTCCGATTCGTAATGTCACGTTAAATGTAAGTGCAACGGTAGTTTTAGTCTTGGAAATGTGTTTACTGGCATCGTCAGATGTGCTATTAAAACATTGAAAGTGAATTAGCTAACTGGTTATAAGGGAGACTTCAGAATGTTTCATGTCTCCGTGGCGCAATTGGTTAGCGCGTTCGGCTGTTAACCGAAAGGTTGGTGGTTCAAGCCCACCCGGGGACGCGATGTACAGAAATTTCGATCACATGAATTAGATATTCCTACCACTGCTTCCGATTCGTAATGTCAACGTTAAATGTAAGCGCAACGGTAGTTTTTGTCTTGGAACTGTGTTTACTGGCCATCGTCAGATGTGCTATTAAAAATCATTGAAAGTGCACTAGCTAACTCGTGAATAGGGAGACTTCAGTATATTTCATGTCTCCGTGGCGCAATTGGTTAGCGCGTTCGGCTGTTAACCGAAAGGTTGGTGGTTCAAGCCCACCCGGGGACGCGATGTACAGAAATTTCGATCACATGAATTAGATATTCCTACCACTGCTTCCGATTCGTAATGTCACGTTAAATGTAAGCGCAACGGTAGTTTTTGTCTTGGAACTGTGTTTACTGGCATCGTCAGATGTGCTATTAAAAACATTGAAAGTGAATTAGCAAACTGGTTAATAGGGAGACTTCAGAATGTTTCATGTCTCCGTGACGCAATTGGTTAGCGCGTTAGGCTGTTAACCGAAGAGGTTGGTGGTTCAAGCCCACCCGCGGACGTGATGTACAGAAATTTCGATCACATGAATAAGATATTGCTACCACTGCTTCCGATTCGTAATGTCACGTTAAGTGTAAGTTCAACGGTAGTTTTAGTCTTGGAACTGTGTTTACTGGCATCGTCAGATGTGCTATTAAAACATTGAAAGTGAATTAGCTAACTGGTTAATAGGGAGACTTCAGTATGTTTCATGTCTCCGTGGCGCAATTGGTTAGCGCGTTCGGCTGTTAACCGAAAGGTTGGTGGTTCAAGCCCACCCGGGGACGTGATGTACATCTATTTCGATCACATGAATAAGATATTGCTACCACTGTTTCCGATTTGTAATGTCAAGTTAAATCTAAGTACAAGGGTAGTTTTTGTCTTGGAACTGTGTTTACTGGCATCGTCAGATGTGCTATTAAAAATCATTGAAAGTGCACTAGCTAACTCGTGAATAGGGAGACTTCAGTATGTTTCATGTCTCCGTGGCGCAATTGGTTAGCGCGTTCGGCTGTTAACCGAAAGGTTGGTGGTTCAAGCCCACCCGGGGACGCGATGTACAGAAATTTCGATCACATGAATTAGATATTCCTACCACTGCTTCCGATTCGTAATGTCACGTTAAATGTAAGCGCAACGGTAGTTTTTGTCTTGGAACTGTGTTTACTGGCATCGTCAGATGTGCTATTAAAACATTGAAAGTGAATTAGCTAACTGGTTATAAGGGAGACTTCAGAATGTTTCATGTCTCCGTGACGCAATTGGTTAGCGCGTTAGGCTGTTAACCGAAAGGTTGGTGGTTCAAGCCCACCCGGGACGTGATGTACAGAAATTTCGATCACATGAATTAGATATTGCTACCACTGCTTCCGATTCGTAATGTCACGTTAAATGTAAGCGCAACGGTAGTTTTTGTCTTGGAACTGTGTTTACTGGCATCGTCAGATGTGCTATTAAAAAACATTGAAAGTGCATTAGCTAACTGGTGAATAGGGAGACTTCAGTATGTTTCATGTCTCCGTGGCGCAATTGGTTAGCGCGTTCGGCTGTTAACCGAAAGGTTGGTGGTTCAAGCTCAACAGGGCACGTGATGTACAGCTATTTCGACTCCATGAATAAGATCTTGCTACCACTGCTTCTAATTCGTAATGTCACGTTAAGTGTAAGTGCAACGGTAGTTTTAGTCTTGGAACTGTGTTTACTGGCATCGTCAGATGTGCTATTAAAACATTGAAAGTGAATTAGCTAACTGGTTAATAGGGAGACTTCAGAATGTTTCATGTCTCCGTGGCGCAATTGGTTAGCGCGTTCGGCTGTTAACCGAAAGGTTGGTGGTTCAAGCCCACCCGGGGACGTGATGTACATCTATTTCGATCACATGAATAAGATATTGCTACCACTGTTTCCGATTTGTAATGTCAAGTTAAATCTAAGTACAAGGGTAGTTTTTGTCTTGGAACTGTGTTTACTGGCATCGTCAGATGTGCTATTAAAAATCATTGAAAGTGCACTAGCTAACTCGTGAATAGGGAGACTTCAGTATGTTTCATGTCTCCGTGGCGCAATTGGTTAGCGCGTTCGGCTGTTAACCGAAAGGTTGGTGGTTCAAGCCCACCCGGGGACGTGATGTACAGAAATTTCGATCACATGAATAAGATATTGCTACCACTGTTTCCGATTCGTAATGTCACTAAGCGCAACGGTAGTTTTTGTCTTGGAACTGTGTTTACTGGCATCGTCAGATACGCTATTAAAAAACATTGAAAGTGCACTAGCTAACTCGTGAATAGGGAGACTTCAGTATATTTCATGTCTCCGTGGCGCAATTGGTTTGCGCGTTCGGCTGTTAACCGAAAGGTTGGTGGTTCAAGCCCACCCGGGGACGCGATGTACAGAAATTTCGATCACATGAATTAGATATTCCTACCACTGCTTCCGATTCGTAATGTAACGTTAAATGTAAGCGCAACGGTAGTTTTTGTCTTGGAACTGTGTTTACTAGCCTCGTCAGATGTGCTATTAAAACATTGAAAGTGAATTAGCTAACTGGTTATAAGGGAGACTTCAGAATGTTTCATGTCTCCGTGACGCAATTGGTTAGCGCGTTAGGCTGTTAACCGAAGAGTTGGTGGTTCAAGCCCACCCGCGGACGTGATGTACAGAAATTTCGATCACATGAATTAGATATTCCTACCACTGCTTCCGATTCGTAATGTAACGTTAAATGTAAGCGCAACGGTAGTTTTTGTCTTGGAACTGTGTTTACTGGCCTCGTCAGATGTGCTATTAAAAATCATTGAAAGTGCACTAGCTAACTCGTGAATAGGGAGACTTCAGTATATTTCATGTCTCCGTGGCGCAATTGGTTAGCGCGTTCGGCTGTTAACCGAAAGGTTGGTGGTTCAAGCCCACCCGGGGACGCGATGTACAGAAATTTCGATCACATGAATTAGATATTCCTACCACTGCTTCCGATTCGTAATGTCGCGTTAAATGTAAGTGCAACGGTAGTTTTAGTCTTGGAAATGTGTTTACTGGCATCGTCAGATGTGCTATTAAAACATTGAAAGTGAATTAGCTAACTGGTTATAAGGGAGACTTCAGAATGTTTCATGTCTCCGTGACGCAATTGGTTAGCGCGTTAGGCTGTTAACCGAAGAGTTGGTGGTTCATGCCCACCCGCGGACGTGATGTACAGAAATTTCGATCACATGAATTAGATATTCCTACCACTGCTTCCGATTCGTAATGTAACGTTAAATGTAAGCGCAACGGTAGTTTTTGTCTTGGAACTGTGTTTACTGGCATCGTCAGATGTGCTATTAAAAATCATTGAAAGTGCACTAGCTAACTCGTGAATAGGGAGACTTCAGTATATTTCATGTCTCCGTGGCGCAATTGGTTAGCGCGTTCGGCTGTTAACCGAAAGGTTGGTGGTTCAAGCCCACCCGGGGACGCGATGTACAGAAATTTCGATCACATGAATTAGATATTCCTACCACTGCTTCCGATTCGTAATGTCACGTTAAATGTAAGTGCAACGGTAGTTTTTGTCTTGGAACTGTGTTTACTGGCATCGTCAGATGTGCTATTAAAACATTGAAAGTGAATTAGCTAACTGGTTATAAGGGAGACTTCAGAATGTTTCATGTCTCCGTGGCGCAATTGGTTAGCGCGTTCGGCTGTTAACCGAAAGGTTGGTGGTTCAAGCCCACCCGGGGACGTGATGTACAGATATTTCGATCACATGAATAAGATATTGCTACCACTGTTTCCGATTCGTAATGTCACGTTAAATGTAAGTTCAACGGTAGTTTTAGTCTTGGAACTGTGTTTACTGGCATCGTCAGATGTGCTATTAAAAACATTGAAAGTGCACTAGCTAACTCGTGAATAGGGAGACTTCAGTATGTTTCATGTCTCCGTGGCGCAATTGGTTAGCGCGTTCGGCTGTTAACCGAAAGGTTGGTGGTTCAAGCCCACCCGGGGACGCGATGTACAGAAATTTCGATCACATGAATTAGATATTCCTACCACTGCTTCCGATTCGTAATGTCACGTTAAATGTAAGCGCAACGGTAGTTTTTGTCTTGGAACTGTGTTTACTGGCATCGTCAGATGTGCTATTAAAACATTGAAAGTGAATTAGCAAACTGGTTAATAGGGAGACTTCAGAATGTTTCATGTCTCCGTGACGCAATTGGTTAGCGCGTTAGGCTGTTAACCGAAGAGTTGGTGGTTCAAGCCCACCCGCGGACGCGATGTACAGAAATTTCGATCACATGAATTAGATATTCCTACCACTGCTTCCGATTCGTAATGTCACGTTAAATGTAAGCGCAACGGTAGTTTTTGTCTTGGAACTGTGTTTACTGGCATCGTCAGATGTGCTATTAAAAATCATTGAAAGTGCACTAGCTAACTCGTGAATAGGGAGACTTCAGTATATTTCATGTCTCCGTGGCGCAATTGGTTAGCGCGTTCGGCTGTTAACCGAAAGGTTGGTGGTTCAAGCCCACCCGCGGACGTGATGTACAGAAATTTCGATCACATGAATAAGATATTGCTACCACTGTTTCCGATTCGTAATGTCACGTTAATGTAAGCGCAACGGTAGTTTTTGTCTTGGAACTGTGTTTACTGGCATCGTCAGATGTGCTATTAAAAACATTGAAAGTGCATTAGCTAACTGGTGAATAGGGAGACTTCAGTATGTTTCATGTCTCCATGGCGCAATTGGTTAGCGCGTTCGGCTGTTAACCGAAAGGTTGGTGGTTCAAGCCCACCCGGGGACGCGATGTACAGCAATTTCGATCACATGAATTAGATATTCCTACCACTGCTTCCGATTCGTAATGTCAACGTTAAATGTAAGCGCAACGGTAGTTTTTGTCTTGGAACTGTGTTTACTGGCATCGTCAGATGTGCTATTAAAAACATTGAAAGTGCACTAGCTAACTCGTGAATAGGGAGACTTCAGTATGTTTCATGTCTCCGTGGCGCAATTGGTTAGCGCGTTCGGCTGTTAACCGAAAGGTTGGTGGTTCAAGCCCACCCGGGGACGCGATGTACAGAAATTTCGATCACATGAATTAGATATTCCTACCACTGCTTCCGATTCGTAATGTCACGTTAAATGTAAGTGCAACGGTAGTTTTTGTCTTGGAACTGTGTTTACTGGCATCGTCAGATGTGCTATTAAAACATTGAAAGTGAATTAGCTAACTGGTTATAAGGGAGACTTCAGAATGTTTCATGTCTCCGTGACGCAATTGGTTAGCGCGTTAGGCTGTTAACCGAAGAGTTGGTGGTTCAAGCCCACCCGCGGACGTGATGTACAGAAATTTCGATCACATGAATTAGATATTCCTACCACTGCTTCCGATTCGTAATGTCACGTTAAATGTAAGCGCAACGGTAGTTTTTGTCTTGGAACTGTGTTTACTGGCATCGTCAGATGTGCTATTAAAAAACATTGAAAGTGCACTAGCTAACTCGTGAATAGGGAGACTTCAGTATATTTCATGTCTCCGTGGCGCAATTGGTTAGCGCGTTCGGCTGTTAACCGAAAGGTTGGTGGTTCAAGCCCACCCGGGGACGCGATGTACAGCTATTTCGACTCCATGAATAAGATCTTGCTACCACTGCTTCTAATTCGTAATGTCACGTTAAGTGTAAGTGCAACGGTAGTTTTAGTCTTGGAACTGTGTTTACTGACATCGTCAGATGTGCTATTAAAACATTGAAAGTGAATTAGCTAACTGGTTAATAGGGAGACTTCAGTATGTTTCATGTCTCCGTGGCGCAATTGGTTAGCGCGTTCGGCTGTAAACCGAAAGGTTGGTGGTTCATGCCCACCCGGGGACGTGATGTACATCTATTTCGATCACATGAATAAGATATTGCTACCACTGTTTCCGATTTGTAATGTCAAGTTAAATCTAAGTACAAGGGTAGTTTTTGTCTTGGAACTGTGTTTACTGGCATCGTCAGATGTGCTATTAAAAATCATTGAAAGTGCACTAGCTAACTCGTGAATAGGGAGACTTCAGTATGTTTCATGTCTCCGTGGCGCAATTGGTTAGCGCGTTCGGCTGTTAACCGAAAGGTTGGTGGTTCAAGCCCACCCGGGGACGCGATGTACAGAAATTTCGATCACATGAATTAGATATTCCTACCACTGCTTCCGATTCGTAATGTCACGTTAAATGTAAGCGCAACGGTAGTTTTTGTCTTGGAACTGTGTTTACTGGCATCGTCAGATGTGCTATTAAAAACATTGAAAGTGCACTAGCTAACTCGTGAATAGGGAGACTTCAGTATGTTTCATGTCTCCGTGGCGCAATTGGTTAGCGCGTTAGGCTGTTAACCGAAGAGTTGGTGGTTCAAGCCCACCCGCGGACGTGATGTACAGAAATTTCGATCACATGAATAAGATATTGCTACCACTGTTTCCGATTCGTAATGTCACTAAGCGCAACGGTAGTTTTTGTCTTGGAACTGTGTTTACTGGCATCGTCAGATACGCTATTAAAAACATTGAAAGTGCACTAGCTAACTCGTGAATAGGGAGACTTCAGTATATTTCATGTCTCCGTGGCGCAATTGGTTAGCGCGTTCGGCTGTTAACCGAGAGGTTGGTGGTTCAAGCCCACCCGGGGACGCGATGTACAGAAATTTCGATCACATGAATTAGATATTCCTACCACTGCTTCCGATTCGTAATGTCACGTTAAATGTAAGCGCAACGGTAGTTTTTGTCTTGGAACTGTGTTTACTGGCATCGTCAGATGTGCTATTAAAAACATTGAAAGTGCATTAGCTAACTGGTGAATAGGGAGACTTCAGTATGTTTCATGTCTCCGTGGCGCAATTGGTTAGCGCGTTCGGCTGTTAACCGAAAGGTTGGTGGTTCAAGCCCACCCGGGGACGCGATGTACAGAAATTTCGATCACATGAATTAGATATTCCTACCACTGCTTCCGATTCGTAATGTCAACGTTAAATGTAAGCGCAACGGTAGTTTTTGTCTTGGAACTGTGTTTACTGGCATCGTCAGATGTGCTATTAAAAACATTGAAAGTGCATTAGCTAACTCGTGAATAGGGAGACTTCAGTATGTTTCATGTCTCCGTGGCGCAATTGGTTAGCGCGTTCGGCTGTTAACCGAAAGGTTGGTGGTTCAAGCCCACCCGGGGACGCGATGTACAGAAATTTCGATCACATGAATTAGATATTCCTACCACTGCTTCCGATTCGTAATGTCACGTTAAATGTAAGCGCAACGGTAGTTTTTGTCTTGGAACTGTGTTTACTGGCATCGTCAGATGTGCTATTAAAACATTGAAAGTGAATTAGCAAACTGGTTAATAGGGAGACTTCAGAATGTTTCATGTCTCCGTGGCGCAATTGGTTAGCGCGTTCGGCTGTTAACCGAAAGGTTGGTGGTTCAAGCCCACCCGGGACGTGATGTACAGCTATTTCGATCACATGAATAAGATCTTGCTACCACTGCTTCCGATTCGTAATGTCACGTTAAATGTAAGTGCAACGGTAGTTTTTGTCTTGGAACTGTGTTTACTGGCATCGTCAGATGTGCTATTAAAAACATTGAAAGTGCATTAGCTAACTGGTGAATAGGGAGACTTCAGTATATTTCATGTCTCCGTGGCGCAATTGGTTAGCGCGTTCGGCTGTTAACCGAAAGGTTGGTGGTTCAAGCCCACCCGGGGACGCGATGTACAGATATTTCGATCACATGAATTAGATATTGCTACCACTGCTTCCGATTTCGTAATGTCAACGTTAAATGTAAGTACAACGGTAGTTTTTGTCTTGGAACTGTGTTTACTGGCATCGTCAGATGTGCTATTAAAAACATTGAAAGTGCACTAGCTAACTCGTGAATAGGGAGACTTCAGTATGTTTCATGTCTCCGTGGCGCAATTGGTTAGCGCGTTCGGCTGTTAACCGAAAGGTTGGTGGTTCAAGCCCACCCGGGGACGCGATGTACAGAATTTCGATCACATGAATAAGATATTCCTACCACTGCTTCCGATTCGTAATGTCAAGTTAAATGTAAGTGCAACGGTAGTTTTTGTCTTGGAACTGTGTTTACTGGCATCGTCAGATGTGCTATTAAAACATTGAAAGTGCATTAGCTAACTGGTTAATAGGGAGACTTCAGTATGTTTCATGTCTCCGTGGCGCAATTGGTTAGCGCGTTCGGCTGTTAACCGAAAGGTTGGTGGTTCAAGCCCACCCGGGACGCGATGTACAGAAATTTCGATCACATGAATTAGATATTGCTACCACTGCTTCCGATTCGTAATGTCACGTTAAATGTAAGTGCAACGGTAGTTTTAGTCTTGGAACTGTGTTTACTGGCATCGTCAGATGTGCTATTAAAAACATTGAAAGTGAATTAGCTAACTGGTTAATAGGGAGACTTCAGTATGTTTCATGTCTCCGTGCGCAATTGGTTAGCGCGTTCGGCTGTTAACCGAAAGGTTGGTGGTTCAAGCCCACCCGGGGACGCGATGTACAGAAATTTCGATCACATGAATTAGATATTCCTACCACTGCTTCCGATTCGTAATGTCACGTTAAATGTAAGTGCAACGGTAGTTTTTGTCTTGGAACTGTGTTTACTGGCATCGTCAGATGTGCTATTAAAAACATTGAAAGTGCATTAGCTAACTGGTGAATAGGGAGACTTCAGTATGTTTCATGTCTCCGTGGCGCAATTGGTTAGCGCGTTCGGCTGTTAACCGAAAGGTTGGTGGTTCAAGCCCACCCGGGGACGCGATGTACAGCTATTTCGATCACATGAATAAGATATTGCTACCACTGTTTCCGATTCGTAATGTCAAGTTAAATGTAAGTACAACGGTAGTTTTTGTCTTGGAACTGTGTTTACTGGCATCGTCAGATGTGCTATTAAAAATCATTGAAAGTGCACTAGCTAACTCGTGAATAGGGAGACTTCAGTATATTTCATGTCTCCGTGGCGCAATTGGTTAGCGCGTTCGGCTGTTAACCGAAGAGGTTGGTGGTTCAAGCCCACCCGGGGACGCGATGTACAGAAATTTCGATCACATGAATTAGATATTCCTACCACTGCTTCCGATTCGTAATGTCACGTTAAATGTAAGCGCAACGGTAGTTTTTGTCTTGGAACTGTGTTTACTGGCATCGTCAGATGTGCTATTAAAAAACATTGAAAGTGCACTAGCTAACTCGTGAATAGGGAGACTTCAGTATGTTTCATGTCTCCGTGGCGCAATTGGTTAGCGCGTTCGGCTGTTAACCGAAAGGTTGGTGGTTCAAGCCCACCCGGGGACGCGATGTACAGAAATTTCGATCACATGAATTAGATATTCCTACCACTGCTTCCGATTCGTAATGTCACGTTAAATGTAAGTGCAACGGTAGTTTTAGTCTTGGAAATGTGTTTACTGGCATCGTCAGATGTGCTATTAAAACATTGAAAGTGAATTAGCTAACTGGTTATAGGGAGAACTTCAGAATATTTCATGTCTCCGTGGCGCAATTGGTTAGCGCGTTCGGCTGTTAACCGAAGAGTTGGTGGTTCAAGCCCACCCGGGACGTGATGTACAGATATTTCGATCACATGAATTAGATATTCCTACACTGTTTCCGATTCGTAATGTCAAGTTAAATCTAAGTACAAGGGTAGTTTTTGTCTTGGAACTGTGTTTACTGGCATCGTCAGATGTGCTATTAAAAATCATTGAAAGTGCACTAGCTAACTCGTGAATAGGGAGACTTCAGTATGTTTCATGTCTCCGTGGCGCAATTGGTTAGCGCGTTCGGCTGTTAACCGAAAGGTTGGTGGTTCAAGCCCACCCGGGGACGTGATGTACATCTATTTCGATCACATGAATAAGATATTGCTACCACTGTTTCCGATTTGTAATGTCAAGTTAAATGTAAGTACAAGGGTAGTTTTTGTCTTGGAACTGTGTTTACTGGCATCGTCAGATGTGCTATTAAAAAACATTGAAAGTGCACTAGCTAACTCGTGAATAGGGAGACTTCAGTATGTTTCATGTCTCCGTGGCGCAATTGGTTAGCGCGTTCGGCTGTTAACCGAAAGGTTGGTGGTTCAAGCCCACCCGGGGACGCGATGTACAGAAATTTCGATCACATGAATTAGATATTCCTACCACTGCTTCCGATTCGTAATGTCACGTTAAATGTAAGCGCAACGGTAGTTTTTGTCTTGGAACTGTGTTTACTGGCATCGTCAGATGTGCTATTAAAACATTGAAAGTGAATTAGCTAACTGGTTAATAGGGAGACTTCAGAATGTTTCATGTCTCCGTGGCGCAATTGGTTAGCGCGTTCGGCTGTTAACCGAAAGGTTGGTGGTTCAAGCCCACCCGGGGACGCGATGTACAGAAATTTCGATCACATGAATTAGATATTCCTACCACTGCTTCCGATTCGTAATGTCACGTTAAATGTAAGCGCAACGGTAGTTTTTGTCTTGGAACTGTGTTTACTGGCATCGTCAGATGTGCTATTAAAACATTGAAAGTGAATTAGCTAACTGGTTATAAGGGAGACTTCAGAATGTTTCATGTCTCCGTGGCGCAATTGGTTAGCGCGTTCGGCTGTTAACCGAAAGGTTGGTGGTTCAAGCCCACCCGGGGACGTGATGTACATCTATTTCGATCACATGAATAAGATATTGCTACCACTGCTTCTAATTCGTAATGTCACGTTAAGTGTAAGTGCAACGGTAGTTTTAGTCTTGGAACTGTGTTTACTGGCATCGTCAGATGTGCTATTAAAAACATTGAAAGTGCACTAGCTAACTCGTGAATAGGGAGACTTCAGTATATTTCATGTCTCCGTGGCGCAATTGGTTAGCGCGTTCGGCTGTTAACCGAAAGGTTGGTGGTTCAAGCCCACCCGGGGACGCGATGTACATGAATTTCGATCACATGAATAAGATATTGCTACCACTGCTTCCGATTCGTAATGTCACGTTAAATGTAAGTGCAACGGTAGTTTTTGTCTTGGAACTGTGTTTACTGGCATCGTCAGATGTGCTATTAAAAAACATTGAAAGTGCACTAGCTAACTCGTGAATAGGGAGACTTCAGTATGTTTCATGTCTCCGTGGCGCAATTGGTTAGCGCGTTCGGCTGTTAACCGAAAGGTTGGTGGTTCAAGCCCACCCGGGGACGCGATGTACAGAAATTTCGATCACATGAATTAGATATTCCTACCACTGCTTCCGATTCGTAATGTCACGTTAAATGTAAGCGCAACGGTAGTTTTTGTCTTGGAACTGTGTTTACTGGCATCGTCAGATGTGCTATTAAAACATTGAAAGTGAATTAGCTAACTGGTTAATAGGGAGACTTCAGAATGTTTCATGTCTCCGTGGCGCAATTGGTTAGCGCGTTCGGCTGTTAACCGAAAGGTTGGTGGTTCAAGCCCACCCGGGGACGCGATGTACAGAAATTTCGATCACATGAATTAGATATTCCTACCACTGCTTCCGATTCGTAATGTCACGTTAAATGTAAGCGCAACGGTAGTTTTTGTCTTGGAACTGTGTTTACTGGCATCGTCAGATGTGCTATTAAAACATTGAAAGTGAATTAGCTAACTGGTGAATAGGGAGACTTCAGAATGTTTCATGTCTCCGTGGCGCAATTGGTTAGCGCGTTCGGCTGTTAACCGAAAGGTTGGTGGTTCAAGCCCACCCGGGGACGCGATGTACATCTATTTCGATCTCATGAATAAGATATTGCTACCACTGCTTCCGATTCGTAATGTCAAGTTAAATGTAAGTACAAGGGTAGTTTTTGTCTTGGAACTGTGTTTACTGGCATCGTCAGATGTGCTATTAAAAACATTGAAAGTGCACTAGCTAACTCGTGAATAGGGAGACTTCAGATGTTTCATGTCTCCGTGGCGCAATTGGTTAGCGCGTTCGGCTGTTAACCGAAAGGTTGGTGGTTCAAGCCCACCCGGGGACGCGATGTACAGCTATTTCGATCACATGAATAAGATATTGCTACCACTGCTTCCGATTCGTAATGTCACGTTAAATGTAAGTACAAGGGTAGTTTTAGTCTTGGAACTGTGTTTACTGGCATCGTCAGATGTGCTATTAAAAACATTGAAAGTGCATTAGCTAACTCGGTGAATAGGGAGACTTCAGTATGTTTCATGTCTCCGTGGCGCAATTGGTTAGCGCGTTCGGCTGTTAACCGAAAGGTTGGTGGTTCAAGCCCACCCGGGGACGCGATGTACAGAAATTTCGATCACATGAATTAGATATTCTACCACTGTTTCCGATTCGTAATGTCAAGTTAAATGTAAGTGCAACGGTAGTTTTTGTCTTGGAACTGTGTTTACTGGCATCGTCAATGTGCTATTAAACATTGAAAGGTGAATTAGCTAACTGTAATAGGGAGACTTCAGATATTTCATGTCTCCGTGGCGCAATTGGTTAGCGCGTTCGGCTGTAACCGAAGGTTGGTGGTTCAAGCCCACCCGCGGGACGCGATGTACAGAAATTTCGATCACATGAATTAGATATTCCTCCACTTGCTTCCGATTCGTAATGTAACGTTAAATGTAAGCGCAACGGTAGTTTTTTGTCTTGGAACTGTGTTTTACTGGCCTCGTCAGATGTGCTATTAAAAACATTGAAAGTGCATAGCTAACTGGTGAATAGGGAGACTTCAGTATGTTTCATGTTCTCCGTGGCGCAATTGGTTAGCGCGTTCGGCTGTAACCGAAAGGTTGGTGGTTCATGCCACCCGGGGACGGATGTACATCTATTTCGATCACATGAATAAGATATTGCTACCACTGTTTCCGATTGGAATGTCAAGTTAAATGTAAGTAACGGTAGTTTTGTCTTGGAACTGTGTTTACTGGCATCGTCAGATGTGCTATTAAAAACATTGAAAGTGCAATTAGCTAACTCGGTGAATAGGGAGACTTCAGTAATGTTTCATGTCTCCGTGGCGCAATTGGTTAGCGCGTTCGGCTGTTAACCGAAAGGTTGGTGGTTCAAGCCCACCCGGGGACGCGATGTACAGAAATTTCGATCACATTGAATTAGATATTCCTACCACTGCTTCCGATTCGTAATGTAACGTTAAATGTAAGCGCAACGGTAGTTTTTGTCTTGGAACTGTGTTTACTGGCATCGTCAGATGTGCTATTAAAAACATTGAAAGTGCATTAGCTAACTCGTGAATAGGGAGACTTCAGTATGTTTCATGTCTCCGTGGCGCAATTGGTTAGCGCGTTCGGCTGTTAACCGAAGAGGTTGGTGGTTCAAGCCCACCCGGGACGCGATGTACAGAAATTTCGATCACATGAATTAGATATTCCTACCACTGCTTTCCGATTCGTAATGTCACGTTAAATGTAAGTGCAACGGTAGTTTTTGTCTTGGAACTGTGTTTACTGGCATCGTCAGATGTGCTATTAAAACATTGAAAGTGAATTAGCTAACTGGTTATAAGGGAGACTTCAGAATGTTTCATGTCTCCGTGACGCAATTGGTTAGCGCGTTAGGCTGTTAACCGAAGAGTTGGTGGTTCAAGCCCACCCGCGGACGTGATGTACAGAAATTTCGATCACATGAATTAGATATTCCTACCACTGCTTCCGATTTCGTAATGTCAACGTTAAATGTAAGCGCAACGGTAGTTTTTGTCTTGGAACTGTGTTTACTGGCCTCGTCAGATGTGCTATTAAAAATCATTGAAAGTGCACTAGCTAACTCGTGAATAGGGAGACTTCAGTATATTTCATGTCTCCGTGGCGCAATTGGTTAGCGCGTTCGGCTGTAAACCGAAAGGTTGGTGGTTCATGCCCACCCGGGGACGTGATGTACATCTATTTCGATCACATGAATAAGATATTGCTACCACTGTTTCCGATTGTAATGTCAAGTTAAATCTCAAGTACAGGGTAGTTTTTTGTCTTGGAACTGTGTTTACTGGCATTGTCAGATGTGCTATTAAAAATCATTGAAAGTGCACTAGCTAACTCCTGAATAGGGAGACTTCAGTATGTTTCATGTCTCCGTTGGCGCAATTGGTTAGCGCGTTCGGCTGTTAACGAAGAGGTTGGTGGTTCAAGCCCACCCGGGGACGCGATGTACAGAAATTTCGATCACATGAATTAGATATTCCTACCACTGCTTCCGATTCGTAATGTAACGTTAAATGTAAGCGCAACGGTAGTTTTTGTCTTGGAACTGTGTTTACTGGCCTTCGTCAGATGTGCTATTTAAAATCATGAAAGTGAATTAGCTAACTGGTGAATAGGGAGACTTCAGAATGATTTCATGTCTCCGTGGCGCAATTGGTTAGCGCGTTCGGCTGTTAACCGAAAAGGTTGGTGGTTCAAGCCCACCCGGGGACGCGATGTACAGAAATTTCGATCACATGAATTAGATATTCCTACCACTGCTTCCGATTCGTAATGTCACGTTAAATGTAAGTGCAACGGTAGTTTTGTCTTGGAACTGTGTTTACTGGCATCGTCAGATGTGCTATTAAAACATTGAAAGTGAATAGCTAACTGGTTATAGGGAGACTTCAGAATGTTTCATGTCTCCGTGGACGCAATTGGTTAGCGCGTTAGGCTGTTAACCGAAAGGTTGGTGTTCAAGCCCACCCGGGGACGCGATGTACAGAAATTTCGATCACATGAATTAGATATTCCTACCACTGCTTCCGATTCGTAATGTAACGTTAAATGTTAAGCGCAACGGTAGTTTTTGTCTTGGAACTGTGTTTACTGGCCTCGTCAGATGTGCTATTTAAAAACATTGAAAGTGCATTAGCTAACTGTTGAATAGGGAGACTTCAGATATTTCATGTCTCCGTGGCGCAATTGGTTAGCGCGTTCGGCTGTTAACCGAAAGGTTGGTGGTTCAAGCCCACCCGGGACGCGATGTACAGAAATTTCGATCACATGAATTAGATATTCCTACCACTGCTTCCGATTCGTAATGCGTTAAATGTAAGCGCAACGGTAGTTTTTGTCTTGGAACTGTGTTTACTGGCATCGTCAGATGTGCTATTAAAACATTGAAAGTGAATTAGCTAACTGGTTATAAGGGAGACTTCAGAATGTTTCATGTCTCCGTGACGCAATTGGTTAGCGCGTTAGGCTGTTAACCGAAGAGTTGGTGGTTCAAGCCCACCCGCGGACGTGATGTACAGAAATTTCGATCACATGAATTAGATATTCCTACCACTGCTTCCGATTCGTAATGTAACGTTAAATGTAAGCGCAACGGTAGTTTTTGTCTTGGAACTGTGTTTACTGGCCTCGTCAGATGTGCTATTAAAAACATTGAAAGTGCACTAGCTAACTCGTGAATAGGGAGACTTCAGTATTTCATGTCTCCGTGGCGCAATTGGTTAGCGCGTTCGGCTGTTAACCGAAAGTTGGTGGTTCAAGCCCACCCGGGACGCGATGTACAGAAATTTCGATCACATGAATTAGATATTCCTACCACTGCTTCCGATTCGTAATGTCGCGTTAAATGTAAGTGCAACGGTAGTTTTAGTCTTGGAAATGTGTTTACTGGCATCGTCAGATGTGCTATTAAAACATTGAAATTGAATTAGCTAACTGGTTATAAGGGAGACTTCAGAATGTTTCATGTCTCCGTGACGCAATTGGTTAGCGCGTTAGGCTGTTAACCGAAGAGTTGGTGGTTCAAGCCCACCCGCGGACGTGATGTACTGAAATTTCGATCACATGAATAAGATATTGCTACCACTGTTTCCGATTCGTAATGTCACTAAACGCAACGGTAGTTTTTGTCTTGGAACTGTGTTTACTGGCATCGTCAGATACGCTATTAAAAAACATTGAAAGTGCACTAGCTAACTCCTGAATAGGGAGACTTCAGTATATTTCATGTCTCCTTGGCGCAATTGGTTTGCGCGTTCGGCTGTTAACCGAGAGGTTGGTGGTTCAAGCCCACCCGGGGACGCGATGTACAGAAATTTCGATCACATGAATTAGATATTCCTACCACTGTTTCCGATTCGTAATGTCGCGTTAAATGTAAGCGCAACGGTAGTTTTTGTCTTGGAACTGTGTTTACTAGCCTCTTCAGATGTGCTATTAAAACATTGAAAGTGAATTAGCTAACTGGTTATAAGGGAGACTTCAGAATGTTTCATGTCTCCGTGACGCAATTGGTTAGCGCGTTAGGCTGTTAACCGAAGAGTTGTTGGTTCAAGCCCACCCGCGGACGTGATGTACAGAAATTTCGATCACATGAGTTAGATATTCCTACCACTGCTTCCGATTCGTAATGTAACGTTAAATGTAAGCGCAACGGTAGTTTTTGTCTTGGAACTGTGTTTACTGGCCTCGTCAGATGTGCTATTAAAAATCATTGAAAGTGCACTAGCTAACTCGTGAATAGGGAGACTTCAGTAATTTCATGTCTCCGTGGCGCAATTGGTTAGCGCGTTCGGCTGTTAACCGAAAGGTTGGTGGTTCAAGCCCACCCGGACGCGATGTACAGAAATTTCGATCACATGAATTAGATATTCCTACCACTGCTTCCGATTCGTAATGTCGTTAATGTAAGTAAAACGGTAGTTTTTGTCTTGGAACTGTGTTTACTGGCACGTCAGATGTGCTATTAAAACATTGAAAGTGAATTAGCTAACTGGTTATAAAGGGAGACTTCAGAATGTTTCATGTCTCCGTGCGCAATTGGTTAGCGCGTTAGGCTGTTAACCGAAGAGTTGGTGGTTCAGCCCACCCGACGCTGATGTACAGAAATTTCGATCACATGAATTAGATATTCCTACCACTGCTTCCGATTCGTAATGTAACGTTAAATGTAAGCGCAACGGTAGTTTTTGTCTTGGAACTGTGTTTACTGGCCTCGTCAGATGTGCTATTAAAAATCATTGAAAGTGCACTAGCTAACTCGTGAATAGGGAGACTTCAGTATATTTCATGTCTCCGTGGCGCAATTGGTTAGCGCGTTCGGCTGTTAACCGAAAGTTGGTGGTTCAAGCCCACCCGCGGACGTGATGTACAGAAATCTCGATCACATGAATAAGATATTGCTACCACTGTTTCCGATTCGTAATGTCACTAAGCGCAACGGTAGTTTTTGTCTTGGAACTGTGTTTACTGGCATCGTCAGATACGCTATTAAAAAACATTGAAAGTGCATTAGCTAACTGGTGAATAGGGAGACTTCAGTATGTTTCATGTTTCCGTGGCGCAATTGGTTAGCGCGTTCGGCTGTTAACCGAAAGGTTGGTGGTTCAAGCCCACCCGGGACGTGATGTACAGAATTTCGATCCATGAATAAGATATTCCTACCACTGCTTCCGATTCGTAATGTCGCGTTAAATGTAAGTGCAACGGTAGTTTTAGTCTTGGAAATGTGTTTACTGGCATCGTCAGATGTGCTATTAAAACATTGAAATTGAATTAGCTAACTGGTTATAAGGAGACTTCAGTATGTTTCATGTCTCCGTGACGCAATTGGTTAGCGCGTTAGGCTGTTAACCGAAGAGTTGGTGGTTCAAGCCCACCCGGGACGTGATGTACAGAAATTTCGATCACATGAATAAGATATTGCTACCACTGTTTCCGATTCGTAATGTCACTAAGCGCAACGGTAGTTTTTGTCTTGGAACTGTGTTTACTGGCATCGTCAGATAGCTATTAAAACATTGAAAGTGCACTAGCTAACTCTGAATAGGGAGACTTCAGTATATTTCATGTCTCCTTGGCGCAATTGGTTAGCGCGTTCGGCTGTTAACCGAAGAGGTTGGTGGTTCAAGCCCCCGGGGACGCTATGTACAGAAATTTCGATCACATGAATTAGATATTCCTACCACTGCTTCCGATTCGTAATGTAACGTTAAATGTAAGCGCAACGGTAGTTTTTGTCTTGGAACTGTGTTTACTAGCTCGTCAGATGTGCTATTAAAACATTGAAAGTGAATTAGCTAACTGGTTATAAGGGAGACTTCAGAATTTCATGTCTCCGTGACGCAATTGGTTAGCGCGTTAGGCTGTTAACCGAAGAGTTGGTGGTTCAAGCCCACCGCGACGTGATGTACAGAAATTTCGATCACATGATTAGATATTCCTACCACTGCTTCCGATTCGTAATGTAACGTTAAATGTAAGCGCAACGGTAGTTTTTGTCTTGGAACTGTGTTTACTGCCTCGTCAGATGTGCTATTAAAAATCATTGAAAGTGCACTAGCTAACTCGTGAATAGGGAGACTTCAGTATATTTCATGTCTCCGTGGCGCAATTGGTTAGCGCGTTCGGCTGTTAACCGAAAGGTTGGTGGTTCAACCCACCCGGGGACGCGATGTACAGAAATTTCGATCACATGAATAGATATTCCTACCACTGCTTCCGATTCGTAATGTCGCGTTAAATGTAAGTGCAACGGTAGTTTTAGTCTTGGAAATGT
>JASGCC010002766.1:0-26866 GCA_030067915.1 Hydractinia echinata
CCCTGAAGTTGAAATACATGTTACATACTTGCTATTGCCCATACCTTATCGGTAAAAGAAAGTCGGTAAAAATATTAGATACCTGCGCTAAATTTAGTTTTTACCGACTAATTTTTTGAAGTACTTGTTGAGTTTACAAATATAAAATATATGAAAAATCATAAAAGATTCTTATTTTATTTAACAATTTTGGCTAAAAATGTATCCTCCTTTTTAACGAATTTAGGTTTTTAGTGCACTGGATAAGAAAAAGAACATATAGTAAAAAGATCGGTAAAAAAGGCGGTTAAAAATATCAATCTCCTGCGCTGGGAGATTTACAAAATTCACCAAAAAATTCGGTCGACAAACAGTCAGCAAAAATAAACAGCAAAAAGGGTTAGTCGATAAAAAATGTCGATAAAAACGTTTTTACCGACATTTTTTATCCATAAAGGGGGATTTTCACGAAGCGAATTGAACGGCGAATTCGACGGCGAATGGTATCTGAGCATGCGCAGTTTTGTTTGTTTTGATTTTGCTTCGCTGAAAAGTAGAAACAGTTCCTACTTTTTCGCGGCTAAAGGTTTCGCTGCTAGTTTTTGACCAATCAGAACGCGGTTAACTAATGTAAACAATGAATTTGGCGCCTAATTTATTTTGTCGTGAAAATTAAAAAGCGAATTCGCCGTTCAATTCGCTTCGTGAAAATCCCCCTTAAGGTATAACTTTTAAGTATTGGAAATTTACGAAATAACATCTCATTTACGAAATTAAATTCCCATGTTTGCTTCATGCACAAAATATAAATTCCCGCGAATTTTTCTGTTGGGTGATTCGCCAAATTAATTTTACCGAAAATTTTACCTAAAGCAAGTTAATATGAAAGTGTTAGTAATTCCTAGTTGAGTTACAAATCATCATATTGACAAAGCTCTGTTTAGTTCCATATAGCTAATAAATTACATCTCGCTCTGTTTTCTTCAATTCAGTATGATTCGCAAAAAATTCTGTGCACAATAACTTTTGACATTAAAGTAACATGTGATCGCTGCTAAACAATCTTAGACGCTGATCACTACACACACAAGCAACCTTGCATCAACCTAGTCCCCAGTGAATACACTAACGAGATGCTAAACTGTCCCGTAAACATATCATAGTCTTATAACAGCCATGGAGATGAGGTTGAATTTGAGTTCCTCTTTCAAAGTTTAACGTCCTCATAAATTATGATAATGAGATTAAAGTATGAAAATATAGGATATAAAAAATTAGTAAGTTGTTGACGAGAAAGCTGCGGAGAAAATTTTATGCTTAGCAAAGGATAAACCGATTTCTTATAAGAACGAAGATACATATAGGAAATACAAAAATGGTTTCATAAGTACGTTAAACTGATAAACAAACGTCGTAAAATGACACGTTAATTTCTCAGAAGTTTTTATCAAAAAAATTAGTATTTGCGTCGCAGTTTTTCTGTAAATGTCAATTTTCGTTTTAATTTGTTTACCAAACTGAAATAACAAACGTGATCCATTTCACTGTTTAATTAACCACAACAAATTTTGTCATTATCCCTTATCTAACATTAAATCTAAATTTGGACAGTCCTGTATCCCTTGAAACCATGGAAGCAGTGCAACGATTAAGCGCGGGAAATAGGTGCGAAATTCAGAAAAATTAAATTCTTTAGGATGTCAATCAAATTTCATATAAGTTGTTGCCACAAATATTCCAGTTCCAATACTAATATTTTATAGAAAAATTCTCCGCGTTAAACATACAAATAACTTTCTTTTTTCGATTTCGAATGTGAGCAAAAACTGTCTCCACTCACTTTCACAATCAAATTTCTCGCATTAAAAAATATATTTTTTAGTTTTATTTGTTAGCTGTATTTCCGTAGTCAGTTTTGTTTTTGAAAGAAAAATAGTGCGTATTAAATTTTGCGTAAAACATTTTCGGCGTAAAATCTGTGCTAAATTTCGTGCACTAACAAATTTTTTGCGGAAAATCGCGAAAATTATAAGGTATGATTTTTGTTTTAATCTCTCTCATAATTTTCTTCTTAAAAAAACGTTCGTGGCATGATGAGAGTATCTTACGTGGATCATATCTCGCGAGAATTTACTTTCACAACGACCAAAATAAATTTAAATTTCCGGTTGTGGTATACAAAAAGTTCTAAAAGTCAAACTGGAAACAACTGATGGAAATGTTTTGTGTATTTAAAAATCGAGGTGAAATCTTTCACGTAAACAAATCTTCCAACCTTGATCCCAGGGTCTGTAGCGTTTTTTGATATGAGGATCTGGAATCCAGGTTGTTAATTTTCGCGATCGAGTTTAATTTTTATAAATTTTACGTGGACTATAATTTGTGGTTTGCACAAAAACCGCGAAGATGTGAAATTTTGTTAAGTAAATTACCTCTAAAACAAACCACGCTGATAATAAAAAACCAAAATTATGATAATTAGATCTAAATTCTCTTTAAATTGTAAAAATAAAATTGTTCAGATTAAGCCACGCCCATACGAATTGTGTTTACCTCTTACCCGAAAGGGTGTAAACGCAATTAAAATATTTTTTTACACTAAAATGCAAAAATATCAAAAAATTCTATAAGCAAGGATTATTCCATTAGAATTAACTTTTCTTTCAGCGTCAATTAAACCGCATTATTGTAACCTCTACTAATTAAACTACATTTAGATATTTGTTGTTGTGTAGCTTAATTGTTCACGCTGTTTATTTTCATGTAACATGACATGTAATAACGAGCGTATGTTTATGGTATGCGTCACTATGGAGGTTGTGAGTAATGGTTGATCAATATATGAAACAGCTATTGTTGAAGTGGTCAGACGTGTTAGTTTTGTCGTAAACCGAAAAAGATATAAAAACGGGGTGGAATAATTTGACAAAATAAGTTCTAAGGGGAAAGCAACGCTATAAGCAATACAAATTCCCAGTTACTAGAAAGTTTGAATTTGTAACATTATTTTACTGCTTTCCTTAATTTCGTGAACCTTTATTAATTGTTCCTTATAAAATTAACCCGTTAACTCGAACTCTGATAACTAGAACATTCGCTATCGAACACTCGCTGTCTATTTTTCTATACTGACGCCTTTTTTGGTGTAACACATTTTCACGGCGAAAGCATGCTTGAGGAGGCAAACATACGGAAAATGTTCTATAATAGTATCAATAGCCGTCGTACCTGTTCAAAATATTTGCGCCGCAGCTTTATTTTGGACTCCCGCGGAGTAATGTAATTACTTCGTGTGAACAGGCAAACAAAAATGCACAAAATTCCGATGGGAGAAATATGTATGAAGGCGAAAATCCGAGGACCAGCGAACCCGTGTATTCCTTCATAGCCAGACGCCTAGTTTCTACTCTTGCCGTAAGTTAACAAAACAAAAATAAAGTGACCACTTTTCGGTCAACCATGCGCAGCCCAGTTAACTGAGCTTTCTCTGAGGATATCAAATTCCGCTTCTCTCATACGAAACGAATGTCTCAGAGCAATCGCCTCGTTCAGATAGACAAACGAATACAAACCCAGTGTTGCCACATCTTACCCTGTTTACTAGTTCGAAATTTGGGCTCCAGCGTAATTTTCCGCACCCTCCCACTGTTTAGCGTGGTTTATTAAACCGATATACAAGATGGAAATATAGGGTTATTTTTGGAGTCATGCCTCACGGGCGTTACAATCTGTCGTACAATCTGTCAAAGACGCAAAAATTATGCCTCGTAAGGAATTAAAATACAAAATTTTGCCATTACAAGCAATTTAATCCCAAGCACAGCACGTTTTTAAAAGAAATATTTTTCTTAGTACAGCGACTTTATGATATTTTTTGATTCCTAACTTTGATTTTTATTAGATTAAAATCAGTTCAGTATTGTTTAAGTAGTCATAGATAACTTTATTAGTAAAATAGGTAAACTCATGCTTACTAATGCAACGTAATGGTGTGACGCATCCTCACAGATACGATCAGGGATAATAACGTGTATAACACCAAGACAGTTGCTAAAGAATTTAAAAGAAGACTGGCATTGAGTTTGGTATTCCATATATTCCACTAAAACGTGTAGAAGTGTATAATTAACGTGAAAGCTAAGGAGAAGAGTAGGTGCTAAAGAGGAACATTGTTGGATATTGGACTGTGTAGCGCAGCATTTGAAAAAGCAAGGTATAGTGTTATGAAGTGGCAAATGATTTTGTGTATGTTAAGAACAATGTTGCGTTGCAATGTCATGTCCTTTTAACTTTTCAATAAGCACCCTTGCCAAATAAGTCCTTCCTCTTTCCAAATGGGACGTTTATTAGAAATATTTCTTCTTTCCCCAGCAATGGTGTTTTTACAATTGCCATAGAGATAAAATCGAGTTAGTTATCTTTAAGCGACTTCTTTCTGATTATGTTTGAACAAGGAGCTTCGTTCAAATAAGCGGATGTGAACTGTACATACACCAGGAAAAAAACATCTTCTTTCACTAAAGTGGTAATAACTTTTAGAAAAAGAAATCATTGAATATTCCGGTTGCTGTAAACGACGTTTTAGTATTGAAAAGAATACTACCTTGGTGGTAAAATACCAACCTCGATGCCAGGGCCTGTAGCGTTTTCGATATAGGGATGATATCAAAAAACGCTACATGCTCTGGGATCGTGGTTGGTAAGATACTACCTCATGCTGCGCAATTAGACTTTTTTGTCGAAGTCTTATGTGAGAAATGTGAGGACCCATTTAGTCGATCGAATTTGTTTATACTTTGGAATACCGAATAATAATCGTCTTCCAATTTAAGGTACTTCTTTTGAAATGACTAACTTTCTCTAAAGTTTTAAGAAATGGCCAGAAATATATTAAAAAGCGAAAAAGCTCTGAGGTCCAGGAAATCAAAAAATAACATAAGGTTAGTGTTATTTTTAGATCAAATGTTCTTATTTGCGCTCTTCTATAAAATAGGGGACGGCCAGATTTACTGATCAACGGAATACTTTAAATAAGTTATCTTTTTATAAAACATACACGTATAGAAAACAAAAAACTGTTTGGATGTAATTGCTTTTCAGTAATTCTACGCTCACTCTCGTTCCCAGGGATTATTCTCTCATTTCAAAAAAAACAAAAATCTCTGGGAACAAGGATGTTCTAGGTTTAATTAATTTTTATAATCTGTAAAGACATTCAGACTGAATGCTATCTTAATATGTTCTTTAGAGAAATCCTAACCTCACGTTCTTATAAAGTAGGTTCTTATAAAAACGTGTAATATTACTAGTAAATTTAAATAATTACTAGTACAATTATCAGACTGTTTGTATACGTAAAAGTAATAATATTTTGTCTTATGTGTATGTATGTGTGTGTGCACAGTGAGGCCAACGACGAACAATCTCAGGTTTCCTGCCCTAATTTCGATGGTCGCTTCTTCATAAGCGTGGACAAACAGGAAAAATAGAAGTAGGAGTAATTATATTAGTGATTAGAAACTAGAAACTAACAAAGTCAAAATAGAATTTACACACAAAAGGATTGTAAAATTTATGACATTATTTTTTAATTATAAAAACACCAACTTCTTCTCCAGACCTCGGAATTAAAAGAATTCTTATTTAATTCAACATAATTGACAATTGTTTTTTGAAATATGCAATGAAACTAACTATTAGTTTTGGTAATTAGTAATTATCAAAAATAATAACTTTTAAGTGTTGTGCGGATATGAGAGTTGTCAATACAAAGAGCTTTGACCAATCACAAATTAAAATGCAGTTTATAAACACCAAAGCCAATGTAGTTCAATTATTTCTCCAGAGCTTCATCTTCGCTTTCGAACACGTGTGTCTCGCTAGCTATGTATCTGAAAAAGAAAAAAGAAGCCCTGGAATCAAAATTTAGTTGAACATAGTTTCGTTGACAGACATATATAGTATATCAAATGTTTTCATGTCATAATTATTCACTGGAGGATTTGCGGTTTTATGACCGAAACAAAATGACGCCACAAGTAATTATTTCGTTTACCTATTACTGTTTTGATATTTTCTTTACTGTACTTATGTGAATTAGAAATGGTAGAAATTAAATATGGTCCTAAGAATGCATGGAATAACGTCCAGAATAATTACGACGTGCTAAGCCGCAGATCTTTCCACGGGCTAACGGATGGAGAGTTGAGTATTACAATATGGATATTTAGGCCGTGTAATATAACGATGCGCTATCCACTCTCCACCCCAGAGCTTTTTGAGATGCGCTATCAACTGCTGTTCTAAATATGTTGGAACTTCAAAATATATCGCGACCTTCTTTATACCGCGTGAAAAAAAACATTTTCTTTTGTCAACTCAATCAAGATATAACTGTTTATAAATAATTTTATGGTGCTGTTAGGGCGTGACGTGTCTGTCTGTGTGACGTGTCGGTGTGTGGTGTGAATATTCTTTTTAATCTTAGATGATACACAGTTAGCTTGATTGGTAACACCATTACAAGGACTGGTTTCATACGTTAATAATAACTTGTTTTCCGTATTTATTTATTTATTCATTTATTCATTCGTAGGTTGCTCGAAGGTTGTCACGAACAAGAAGTTTATCTTTTACTCACTTCGTGCAAAGAGAAGGAAAATCACGCCTCCGTTCCGACTCGGAAATGTTTTTACGACAACAAGCAGATCAAAACGAGTATTATACCCACGAGAATGAACAATTAAGGAATAAAATAGAAGAATGGTTGTCGGATACTAGTTCAGAGTTTGAACGAAAAAAGGGATTATCTCGTAAACCTTCAAATAATTCGGTGGGGGAATCACTTGGATCGGTATTAGAGTCAGATGAAAATGATGAAATTCAAAGTGAATGTTCCAGGAGAAACTCTCTGGATTCACCTAAGAAGAACTCACTTCCGTATCAGACCAAGACATGCAATTATGATTTGTTACCAGTCTACCTTCAGAAAGAAATTGAAGCATCGGATTGTGTTTTAGAAGACGTACCTTGGGATCTTGTGAAAAGCGATTTATTAATACAAGTTGAAAATGTTTTATTTCCCGTCGACCGTAACTTTATTTCCTATGTGTCGGACTGTTTCTACGACTTTGTCGAGAATGCAAGCCAGAAAGGAAGTCATGTTTTGTTAATGGAAGGGTACGATGTAAATGAAGTCAAAACTATCCTTAAGTATATTTATTCCACAAACAACGACGGAGTGTCAGGTGAGAATGCCCTTTTTGTGACCAAGTTAGTAAGGTTAACACCTACCTTAGGGAAAAAAAGTGTTTAGGAAAGAAAATTTTGCAGTACAGCTTTATATTTTGCGGGGAAAATTTTCGCTGTTTTAAAAATTTTTTTGCGGCACTGCAAATTTTTTTTATCTATTTCCGACAATTTTTTATACATTGTCTCGTAGCAGCAAAATTCTTAAAAAAAATCTCATTGAAACATTACTCGGGAAAAATTTTTTCCAAAATCCCAGGATCCCGACAAATTCTGCCGAGTGCCGACTCGCTTCTCATACAAACACGTTTTGCTTCTAGTAAATGTTTAATTTATTATCTGAGGTTTCAGCTAGCCGAGTCCGGTGGTTAAA
Organism: Hydractinia echinata; assembly: GCA_030067915.1. NCBI lineage: Eukaryota > Metazoa > Cnidaria > Hydrozoa > Anthoathecata > Hydractiniidae > Hydractinia > Hydractinia echinata. Next base: position 7,601 of record JASGCC010002766.1, read on the forward strand.
CCGGGCCAGCCGCCTCATATAGCTAATACCCCTAAATAGTCCATTTTAAATGACAGGAACTCTCATTATGTGAAATAATCATTATCAGACAAAATCTTTCGAGGAGCGAGAAAATTTTAGTACGAGTTGTTTTGTTTTTATCGTTGACTACATAAAAAACGTAAACAAAATTTCTCCGGGTGAAAAATTTTATTCTCGTCCCCAGACCACTCTGGGACAAGAATGGGATATTTTTCCGACATTTTTTTCTTAAATCTAACCTTCAACAATCCGCAAAAAGTATTTCCTGTCTCCTTTGAAACCTTAAAAATCTTATACTAATTCCTTTTAAGATACAAAAAGGTCTTGCAATGAGCTGCAGTTAGTCTTAGTATTATTTTTTTATTTAGATGAAAACGTTGCCTCGCTGCTCCAGTTGGGAAAAGATTTTGGAGTCTCGAGACTAAAGTTTCAATGTGAAAATTACCTACACAAGTCAACAACCTTTAATCCCTTCATCATGCTTCATTTGGCGAGGCAATATAAACTCGAATGTTTACTCAAACACTCGCTAAAAGAAATCAGTAAAATAGACAGTATTGAAAGTAAACCCGAATTTATTGCGCTGGATTACGAAACACAAAACAAAATAATGAAGTATATTCTACAGAGATACAAAAAAGCAAGTAAGACATTGTCACAGTTCGATGTGCATTTATGTCATCACCATGGTAACGAAGGCAAAAATAATGCGTGCTGTTATAGAGCTGCCACCTATACTACCGAAAATGAACGCACATTTTTAGTGCAAATGGAAAATCCGGAAACTAAACTAATCCATGTGTTCAATAAAGCTTTTAACTGCGAAGCTAAAGAATTACACTCAGTTGGCGAGTTACACTAAAATTTCGCAAGACGCGTAATTGTGACGGATTAAATCTCTTATAAACTTAGATTAATTATAATCTAGTGTGTATATATATAAATATGAATTAGTAGTAGGATAAAAATGAAAAAAAAGATTCCACAAGTAGGCGGATATAGAAGGACATTTAATCTTATTTTTGAGATTCATTTAATGTTATATGCGGACGGAGAGAAGTCAAAGCGGTTCACATTTCCTTTAGGGATGAGGGACAATCAATAAGCCGCAATTATGGTGCACTTCTTTGTCACTTTGTACAAAAAAAAGTCACAAATTTACAATCTCGCCGTTTCAACTGAAAAGTCACAAATTTACAATCTCGCCGTTTCAACTGAAAAGTCACAAATTTACAATCTCGCCGTTTCAACTGAAAAGTCAAAAATTAACAATCTCGTCGTTTCAACTGAAACGCTTACTTTAAAGGAATTAAGGATAGTTTATTTTTTTTAAAAGATTCTATTAGCGAAAGTTGAATCAGGGTAACAACAACCCGATATTGTTTCCATAAAAAAGGTACTAGTAAACCGATTTTTTTTTTTTTTTTTTTATTAACTGTCTTTCAGGCACTTCCATATTCCATATATTATATATATATACATATATATATATTATATATATACATTATATATATTCCAGATTGAGCAACCTAATATCCATACCTCTCTAAACAACTTTTGTTTACTAGGGATGTTTATTTTTATTATTTCTTGTATTGTATTGTAAATGATTTTTTGTGCATGGCTGGTTCCCGCAATAGTCTTTTCGTATATTTAATAGATTTTTGTTAACATCGCGTTCATTTTTTGAATGTTAATTTTTGTAAGAAAAACGAGAAAAATTCTCGTCTCCAGAGTTCCTTAAGAAAAATCTTGAATTTCGAGGTTTGGGGACGAGAATGAGAGAGAGAGAGTGATTTATTTCCTCTGTATATTCCTTTTTGATGTTGCTGATATATATTAAATGTATACTTCTCTTTTCCCTGCTTCTTTCATGTTCCTAATCCAAGAACTTGAGATGTTACGCTTTTATGTAATGGTAACATACCTAAAAAAAATAGTTCTGGCAGCAACCTTGATCCAAAACCTTTCGCTTCTTAACAGCGCTACGCTTAAATGGGTGGAAAGGCTGGGCTTGTCTTAAAGATATAAATCTATAGATATAAACAGAAATTTCTATAAAAATCTGATAGAGTGACATCCTCAAGAATTTGGGTGCTCTGTCTGTTGTATGGCAGCGCACGGCAGGCAAATTCTATGTTAAAAATGGCGCCCGTTTTCTCCTTTTGATGCAGCACGTTTTTGTCAAAAAATAAAAAAATAAAAATACATTTTTAATTCAGGACTATGCAACCTCTTTGTCTCTTTGTTTTATAAAGTCAAAACGTTTTAAAGAAACCCTATGGACAAAGACTAGACCATATAATAAATGACTAACAAGTGATCTAAATTGTTGCCTGCGCATGTCAGTCTTACTTACCCGCGTTCACTTTTCTTAACCGCGTTTACTTAAATTAGCAAAAAAGAAAAGGGTGTCAGAAAATGTGAAATCAAATCACGACGACAATGAGGAATAATTATAATTACCTTTACATTTCTCTCGTTTTCCGCAGTTTTTATACATGTCAGTCAAGTACATTTCAATTCGGAAATCTAAGGGCGAAAATACAGTCGAATCGGTCAAGACCTTCTCCACCCGCATCAACGTCAAAAAAAAGGATAACTTTGACATGAGAAAAGCACATGTAGAACTTTTTGCTGGAAAAACTAAGTGATTAGTCTAGAAAATGAGCCGTGAAGCTCGCTTCCGCTTAATCGAATAAGTAAAAAAACTATTTTTAACTAGGAAAAACAAAGTGATTCTTAGTATAATTATTAATGAGAGCGGGATCCCGGCAAATGTCCCGTCCCGGCAATCGTCCCGTCCCGCCTCTCATATAAATAGGCCCTTAGTCTAAAATATGAAAATGGCATGCAATTCCTTGTAAATTGAATTTTCCCTGACAGACATTAAATTAAATTAATACCCTTTATCTCAGTAACAATAGGGTATTAACGGATTTGAACTTGGTACTTTGTCTAGTTAGCTATATAGAATTTCGACTGCTGACATGTTGTTAAAAGGCTGACATTTTGTCAATTAGAGCCGCCCGTCGCTAAGGGGCTGTTTATATGAGAGGCGGGACTGGACGATTGCCGGGACGGGACGTTTGCCGGGATGATTTTGTCCCGCCTTTGGGGCTGTTTATATGAGAGGCGGGACGGGACGATTGCCGGGACGGGACATTTGCCGGGATCCCGCTCTCATTAATAATTATACTAAAAATCATTTTGTGTTTATATGGAAAAATCTTGTCCCGGGACAATTTCGTCCCGTCCCGGCTAAGTGTGCATTTATATGGAAAAAAACGTCCCGCCTGAGCCGGGATCCCGCTTAGCCCAAGCGGGATCCTGCTTGGCCGGGACGGGACGAAATTGTCCCGGGACAAAACATTTTCATATAAACACAAAGTGATTCTTAGTATAATTATTAATGAGAGCGGGATCCCGGCAAATGTCCCGTCCCGGCAATCGTCCCGTCCCGCCTCTCATATAAATAGGCCCTAAGTACAACAGAAAAACTTTCGAATTCAATTTTTATCTTTACAAAACTGTTCACAGAAATACAAAATATAGGCAGAGAAACAGCAGTGAATAAAAACACACATATTTATTATTTTGTTCAAGTCTTATGGCCCATCCTCGCCACATGCTTGTCACTCGCTTTGATCAATGTCTTGTTACTCTACATCAACTGATTCGTTAAAAAAGTCCTCGTCATCCCATCATAAGTCTCGAATTTAACTGTTGTGCATAATTTAGTTTATCACACGAAGTGACTTCCACCTTAGTAAAATAGTCATTTAACTTGTCCTGCAACTCTTCACAAATCTGAAACGGAAAAAGAAAAAATTATCCGAAGTTTGTAAGGGCATCACAGTCCCACGTTTTTTATATCCCTTACCCCTTTCCATCCAACCCCTTTTTAGAATATCTTCTTTCTCCCTTTTTAGGCTGCTTAGCCCCTCAAAACTACTCGATCACCAGGAGCAGGTTGAAGTCTACTTAGGGCACTTCAATCTTTTCCAACTGACGTCATAAGTAAGCGCCACGGCTAGCGGACTAACTAGTTATTTAAACACCAGCACCAAATTTAGGGAAAGATAACAAAAGAGTTCTAACTTTTTTAAGCAACAAAATGCCAAATACCTGTGCGATTTCTTCGTTTTCAAAGTTAGATCGTAGGGCGGCGAGTAGTTGATCAAACGATGTATACGGTAGCCATACAGGCGGTGTTGTGGCGTGTAGAGCAGTCTAAAGTAAACAAAGAGAGATTTAACCCTATTTATACAGGGCGTTTTCGGCTTCAAATATCCTAAGGGGTAAATTTAACTACATCAAATTACTTTTAAATGGTTGAAGCTATGGTGATTAAACTTCACAGAAATAAATTGATTAGTAGGGGTATATTTGCAGACATCAGCAATTTTGCTATGACGTCATTATTTTCTAAAAACATGTTTTCTCCGCAGACCATTGTCGATTATATTGATTATTTAGCAACAAAAAAAATCACGTGCAAATCATGTTTTCGTCGATTGATTTGGTTCTGACGTGAATTTTGTTTGCTAAATGGGTCCTGATATTATTACACTTTCAACCTCTAACTTTAAACATATTAACGAGGTTTGTACAAAGAAATTCCTTTTAAATAGATTTTTCTAGCATTTTGAAGCACTAAGCAGTTAGACACAAAAACTTTACAGGTACTTCGCTACAACAACCCAGTAACCAACTAATCTGTAGCTAAAAGTTTGAGACTACAACGCTCTTTAGAAAGTGATCTATGTTTACACCTAATAATGTTAAATTTCCCTGTAAGAAAAATAACCAGTTGTAAAACCAATTCCATCTGGATCATGAAAGTTTCATAACATTCCCTGAGTCCCGAAGACTCTAAAACTTGGAACCACATAATCTGTAATGCCCAGAAGTTTCTTCTTTTTTGGTATACCAATTTAACTTTCATTTTGAATTAAACTTACATTTAAGCCCAAGTATTCTTTTCCAGTACCAAGCACTGCGTCGATATATTTGATGGAGAGTTGCGATGCTTCCAATACCATGTCATAACAAAGATACAAGTGGAGAAGCTCGGGTGGATTAACAAACTAATTGAGAAAAATAAAACAAGTAGCCTTGATAAATTAGTTTAAACTAGCCGGGATGTCGCATGCAATGTTATAGGTCAGATGTAAACAAAGAGAATAAGTGTTGGATAAAAAGAACGAAAAGTGACTTTACATATATTTTAAATCTTAAATTTATTTATGAACGGTCGTGTATACTAAAATAAATTGTCATTTTTTACATGATCGTGATTCTAGGTTACAACTTTTCTTGCAGAAAGACACACACTGAGAGGAATTGGGAAATTATATGGCTCAGGAAAACTTAAAACAATTTTTAATTAAAGAAATATGATCCCATAGGTTATCTTTAAACAAGAAAAGGAAGACAAGAAAACCGCAAAAATATACTGTACTTTGGAAAGCCACTTTAGATTGGGTACATAAATGCGAGCCGACTGGTAGTCATGACAACTAACCTCGTAATCTTTCACAAGCCAAGATGGCAGGTTGCATCCTACACTTAGAAATTTCGATGCTACAGCTTTTAAGTGACTGGAATGATTCTTGGACTTGTATTTCTCCAAATATATCTGTAGTAGGTAGAAGGCTTGTTGAGAAGCACTGAAATAGAGTTAAAAGCGCGAGTTAGGTTGTAAAAAAACAAGTTGTTTGGTCTACAATTATAAGGTGTTACTCGTTATCCGTTTGTGGTTGGGCTGCTTCATAAGCGTGTATACACATCTTTAACACTCATGTCGTATTCAAATTGACAGACAATTGTCCTGTGGGATTATTATAACGCCCAAAGCAACTTTAGGGCGGATATCTACCATGAGCGGTGTGGAATAATGTCGTTTGTCTTACTAACCTTTTGGCTGAAACCAATTGTGTTGTATTTATTTCGTTCAGGGTGAGCCATTTCCATCTTTCATCAAATTCGCTAAACATATATATAAACGAAATTCATGTTTCAAGTTCACTTGTAGGCGGACGGTTCATCGAAATTTAAAAATAATTTGTGAACGAGGAGAGTTTTAAAAAGATAATTTAAAGAATAATTGCAAAACAAAATACCGAATGCTTTACAAATATTAACATTGGCACATGCACCATTCGAATGCTGCTTAATTCGAACATTTATTTCGAACAAATTCCTGGTGCATTTTCGAATCAGCGAAAATATAATCGTTACAACCTAGTCGTCGTTTCAACAAACTCGTTGCAATAACAACGCCACAAATATACAAAAAATTGTCACGGCAACAATGTGGCGTATAAAACCACTCACCTCACTTTACTTCTCACTAAGTTTGCGCATCTGAAATCAAACAAATGTAAAATTGTTTGACTGGTTTGTTCATACGTTCAAACTTCACAACATTTTCTTAGGCTTCAAATAATGCTTAGCATATGCTTGAAAAATGACGAAATTTAAGCCTACGGATGCTTATAAATGTCATGGTTATAAAAAAAACATGTACTTCACAAGAAAAATAATACAAGACGAATCTTACTTTCCAGCTAAAGCTTCAAATATATTTTTGAAGGACAGGTTAAACTTTTGAGCCAATGAAAATGCAGTATCGAACAATCCAGTTTGAGAAAGTAAGGCAATAGTTTCAGCAGGTGTCAAACCAGGCCCTGAAATAGAAAGTTTAGAAAAATTATAAACGAAACACGGAGCACTGTTTATTATAAGCAATGCATTTCATTTTTGACTCGTATCTAATATGTTGGCCTCATTACTATCTCGCCTGCGAGGATAGTATTGGTTTCCAACTCGTAACTAACTAATTAACTAACTATGTCCCAAATGGTCAATTGCAACGTCATCAACGAAATTTTTTTTTTTAAGAAAAACTGCCATCAGGTTGGTTCCAACCCACGACCTCTGGGTTCACAGTGCGACGCGTTAGCCAACTGAGTCATTACGCCTTGAGTAGAAATATTTAATTTGACGATTTAACAGCTGGCGAATTAACGCAAAATGATTTACTGATGCGAAATATAAAAGTTTTTTAGATTTTTTTTTGCGAAATGATTCCTCTCAACAAAATAAAGTTGTGTTGTGACTTTCAAGTTCTAAGAATAATTCCAATGAATTTCCCCATTATAAGGATTTCATAAAAATTTTAAGCGGTATTTTCGAGAAATTTCACATGCAGGTGTCTAATAGATAAATATAAAAAGTCAGTAAGTATTACAGGAACAGCTGTAAATCAATTTTTAGGTTTTGTGAAATGACCCCGTTAATAAATTAAAAATATATTGTTGCAGTGATGTGTAATTGACATTGACATGCGAGATAGTTTATGCAGCCCCTGCATCTTGTATTTCTTGAAGTGAAGTCCCCTGCTCCCCTTCAGATTCTTTTAAATAACTTTTGAACTAGTACGGGCTGTGTTGAAATATGGTGACTTTTTGTATAATACCCATTAGAAATATTTTACCAAAACATTTTGATGCAACAACTTGGGTAAAAAGTCACGTATTTTAAAAAATGGCGTCATCAGTAAATCCATTATGTCATCAAATTTTATATCAAGAGTTGTTATATCGGAGGGGGGGAGGGAGGGGGATGGTGCTACTCACCAACGGCAATTGAATCGTTTTTACTGTGTTGTACCAGCTTCAAACGCGCCAAGACTAGAAGATATTCTTTTTCCAGATCGTCCATCTCCACAATCACTGTCTTGTGTGCTTTTGGCCTCTTCAAGGCTGAATGATACACCTCTTCCCCATCTTCTTTTCGTTTGGGTGAGTGAGAATATTGTTGTTGGTGCTGCAAAGTGAAATTGAGGCTGGTAACGAAACTGGAGGGAAAATTAGTCTAGCCGAATCAGAAACAAGGCGAGACTATGCATACTAAGCACGCTTAGATTATATATTTGCATAATTTCGTTCACTGTTTTGTTAGTCCAAATAGTATGGATTTTTTTTTTAATATGCCTTCGCACGTACACGGAAAAAAATCAGGGGTTGCAGCGTTATCTGAATTTTTAGGGAGATGAACTTAGTAAAATAGCTTTTGTGAAGAGAACAACCATTTCACACATCTTTTCCATGGTGACGTAAGTTTAGACATATTTTCTTTTAGAATTTTACGTTCAAGATATATGGCTGCCCTGGGTCCTGGATTTGAATATATAAAGAATTCACAAGGTTACGTCGGAGACTTATTTGCAGCTTATACGGTTAGCACATTTTTATCAAAGTAGTAGTCAAATCCATACCCGAGACGAGGAGACGCTTTGTGATTTTTCTTGCGGTCTTACTATCCATGAATATTTGGGATCTACCAATTTTAACGCTGTGATGGAAGCTAGATAACATTTAGCCTGAAAGAAAAACAAAATGCTTAAATGTTATAGCATTCTATAGATCTCGGACAAAAATAGTAGGCTCTAGTGGACGAACTTAGAAGGCACGATCTAGTAAGTGACCGGAAAATTTATGGATGGGGAAAACTAGCGAAAAATAGGCTTATAAGTGGCAGAAATGGTGCGTGTGCGACAGGGAGAAGTACGTGATAGAAGGTATCCGATGTTGAGTCCAATTTATGGAGAATTCGAAGTTTTATGGCCAGTCTTAGAAACAAAGAGAGTGTTAATTGAAGGCATTAGACATCAAAGGATAACTTCTACAGATGCGTAGGCAAGGTAAAAAATCGTTCAAAATGCACTAGCCATGTGGTTATATCATCTACCGTGCGTTCATAAGTGAGAACGAACTTTCAAATTTCCCCCTCTGTTCACAGGTATTTCGTCCATTATCTTACTTCTTTGGACTAGCGTGTATTTTGAAATGCGTAGTTATTTATTTATACTATATAAGAAAAAAAACTTTACGTGGAGCCAACAACGTTGAGGTTGAATTTGAACGTAACTTAATTTAAAAATGGAACTCTGCCGCTAAGAGTAGTTTAGGTTTCACAGAAAAAGCTTCAGATATTAAAACAGTGGAAAATGTAGTGGAAACCAGTTCATAAACGAGAAATTTGTATACCTGCTTCTGCAGCGACTTCAGGCCGTGCATTTCTGTACACAACCGACAGGCTTGTTCATACATAGTTGTGGAAGCTAGAAAAGAAGTTACGACCGTATTACACATGCATTATTAAAATGTCCTCCCTAATAATACATTCATTTACCGTGTGATTAAAAATTTGCAATAAAAGCCAGAAAAATAATAGATACATACAAAACTACGAAGAAAAGACGGCAACAAACACAGTCACAACAACAACAACAACAAAAACAATTACAAATGCAACAACAACAACAACAACAACAACAACAACAACAACAACAACAACAACAACAACAACAACAACAACAACAACAACAACAACAACAACAACAACAACAACAACAACAACAACAGCAACAACAACAACAACAACAGAACAACATTAAAAACAACAATAACAAAAACAACTACAAATGCAACAACAATAACAAAAACAACTGCAACAACATCAACATCAACAACAACAACAACTGCAACTGCAACTGCAACATCATCAACAACAACAAAACAACTTCAACAACAACAACAAAACAACTACAAATGCAACAACAATAACTACAAATGCAACAACAAAAACAACAACAACTGCAACTGCAACATCATCAACAACAACAAAACAACTTCAAAAACAACAACAACAACAACAAAACAACTACAAATGCAACAACAATAACTACAAATGCAACAACAAAAACAAAAACAACTGCAACTACAACATCATCAACAACAACAAAACAACAACAAAAACAACAACAACAGCAATCACATCAATGAACACAAAATAAAATACCTTTTCGATAATCATTCTTCATAACATGGTAAGAATATAATAAATCATAATATTTATTCACTGTGATGTCCATCGTACGAGCTCTTATCTCAATAATATTCACCACCTGTGACAAACAAAAAACGATAAACTAAATCAACGGCGAAAGTCTCCACTATTTTTTTGGCAAACCTACACAGGCTAAGAATATATGCAGGCTATAAAAATGGAAATGACTTAAGTAGAAAAAATTATAGTAAAGTATTTACTACAGAGGATTTGTTTGACCAACAAAATTTTTTATTTTTTTTCTCCAGTTTTTGTTTTTCCCTATTTTTTCCTTTTTTTTTCAAATACGAAAAACAAGACATTAAACATAAAATATACTTAAAACTCGCACACAAGGATCTCCTTGCGAGAGTTTAAAAATTGTACACTAGGATCTCCTTGTGAGAGCTCAAAAAAGGAACACTGGCATCTCCTTGTGAGAGCTCAAATATGGCACACTAGGATCTCCTTGCGAAAGTTTGAAGATTGCACAATTGTGAGAGCTTACAAATCTCCAATATCCTACCTCTTCTTCAAGGTTAACGTATGGATAGGAACAAATATCTTGGAACAGACCTCGTTCACATAACGTTATGATGAAGTATCGAAGACAATCATGTCGTCTAAATAAAACAATTCTTACTTACAATAGCAAATATATAAAACGGGTTTAGAACTTTTCTTGAATCTTCTCATAATGTCCACATAAAATCCAGAAAATAGATTTTAAGGCCAAAATCCCTCGTTTGCGATGACAGCAAAAAATTAAAAAGCATTTCAAAGATTAGTTGTTATAATGGACATGTCTCCAACATTTTTCTTAGAATTCCTGGAGGATCTTTATACTTTGTTCTTGGGAAGGTTACATTCCCCAAGAATAATGCTATAGTGAGACACTATTGACGGAGAAGGTTTTTTGGCTAAGGTTAATTTCCAGAAAAACTTAGAATATTTGCTTGGTAATATCCAAGAAGATTCCAGGACAAAAAAGTAGATTGTAGAATTTTTTAAGGATTTCCAGGTGGTCGCCATGCAATAAAAATGTCAGCAGAAAAATAGGTGAGATAAGAGAAATGGATTTGAAAGCAAGTACAGCTGAAAAAGACGAATCTAATTTAGCATAAAAAACTATCACTATTATTTTTATTATTTAGTGACAGTTTGGTCCTTGTTTATTCTAAAGAAATCATGTTACTGTATCTTCACACGATACTTTCCAACTTGGGTTACTAAAAAGTATTTCAAGGATACGAAGAATCCTACCGAATTCTATCTGAGTTATGTATGATAGCTGCATAGGCTTCATTGTAATGTTCCAACTCCATGTGATTTTTAAATATAACAGACCATAACATTGGCTAAATAATAATTAAAACAAATATAAAAATCATATAAAATATAACACAAATACTCAATACTTTTGAATCATAGCTAAACTTTAAGAAAGATGACAGATCATTTTTCGTAACAGGATGTTCGCTCACCACACTCGGGTCATTCTTCTTTGCGATGGTTATTGCTGTTGATGCAGAAGATATAACAAAGTTCGGATACTCAAATTGTTCAAACAGTCTCATCACCTTGAAAACATAAACAAAATAATGCAGGAATAGAATGATGGCTGTAAGTAAGTTACATGCATATATTGTATATATTCTACACGTTTGAAATATCTGCTTCTAAAGCACTTGGTATACCAAGTAACATGAAGAAATTCCTAAAACTGGAAGAAATCCGATAAATGGCTCATGCTATCCAATTATCAAATTCAATTACAACAAGCCTGATTATAGGCCCTGTTAGGGCTTCCTATCACTAATTTGCCTGCACATGAATAAAAGGGTAAGAGTTTCCCTGTGCGTTTTTGTTACATTTTAAAAATTGTTGCCTTAGACAAAAATCTTGATTCATTTGCAGCTAATGTAGATAATATATTAAATGGTTCATGTTGTCAATAGTTTTGAAATGAACAATACACATTCTTTGTACGAAGTAGAAGTAAGTTTTTCCTTGATACTAAGCAATTCTTTTAAAGTTTTCAATTGAGATCAATTGGAATATATGCCAACCAAAAAACAAATAAAAAAGGAGATGAAAGGTGATTCAACTTACTTTGATGAAATAGTGTACTAATGATTCTTGTTTGTTTTCTTCGTCTCCTTCAAGCAGATTCATCAATAATGGTTCCTGCATGCCTATAAAATGCAATGTAACATTTGTTTTTTTATTTGGTTAAAATTTGAATTACAGCCAATTAAAACATATATTAAAACACGACAACAACAACAACAATATTCTTATATTCTTACTTATGCCTCTAGCTGCACTAATAAAATACTTTAAAGCTTTGTGAGGCTCATCGCTACCAAGATACGACTGGGCAATCAAGAAATCCTTTGTGCCTCTGTTAACCAAACACCATTCATCACACAAGTGCAAATATTCGTTCAGATGACAATACTGGCAGTGTGCAGCTAGATATTCTGGAAAATCTGAACTTTTTTCATTTAAAACCCATCTGATAGTTTCAGAGTTAAAGAATAAACAGAGAAAATGATCAGCATTATCCTAAAGAACAAGATTTCCTTAATAAAGTGATAAATAAACACTTCAAGGTTTTTTCCCTTCATTTTTTGCTTGTTTTTTCCCTATAATTTGCAATTGCAAGGTTCTTAAGCACAGACACAAGTAAAATTTATATGTACAACCAGAGTAAATAAAACGTCTTCAAAACTTTATACAGAACTATTTGAAAATATTCACATTTGAAAAATTTTCGTTTAGTGAATATTCAAGGCTTTAAAGATTTTTAAAATTTTTGTTAAGATCCGGCACACACTCTGAAACAGCAATAATAAAATCTAAAAAGCCCTGTTTTTTTAAGAAACAGCTTCAGCAAAGAAAAAATTTCTAAAAAAGTATTGGTTATAAACAGCAGGGGGAAAAAATCCACGACTTCAAAATAACACTTTGCACCAAAAGGATACATCTCGTTTAAGCATGCTCTTGTGATGAGTTTCGTCATTTCTAACGTCGAATAATCTCCTGGCTTCAGCATGTTTAGGTTGGTTTCTGTCAAATATCTTAAAGCATTTTGTATTCCAACATCTCTGATGAAACAGTAAAGCAGAGACAACGGTTCCTCTGTGTCTTCATCTGTTGCTATGATTGGAAGAACCTTTCCAGTATATACACACTCAGGGACCTCACTTAGTTTTACAACTTTATGGTCAACAGTAAGAAAGAGAAATTGTCAGGGTGTAATCCAGAAATTTAAAACCGTTGCCGTTAAATCAAAAATAGGAATTTCATTGAGGGTTTTTTTATATAAAATTGGGTTACAAGCCTCATATTTTCGTAAATAGTAGTTAGCTTTTACAATGAAATAGCAAATTCAAGATCAATGAAATTCAAGATCCATTCAAATTGGGAAATAGCAGTTTAATGGCTGACGACGCTGGATTACACCGTGATTGCATCTGGTACTTTATAGCATACACTTAACTTAGGTAAATAACTGTTTTTAAAATTATATAATAGGAGTACTTACGTATTTTCCTAGCTGTGTTTGACGCAGGACTTCGTTCGGTTAACTGAAGTGCAGCAAGATTGGTTAGGTTAATATCTCTAGAAAAAATACTTATCATTGGAGACTATTATTTTCAGAGATCTAATACGGAAAATGTTTTTGAAAGTGACACTTTAAAACAAAATACGTTCTGAAGAGAGAATCCATAGATTCACGAAAAAAGTTGTTTTTCATTTCCTTTGAAGATCAACTTAGAATCTAACCAACTTTAAATCTCTTTTAGAATGTACAAATGTTCTAGGAGCATAATGATGGTTTTTGAATGAATTAATTTGGTTACTTTCTACTATAGAACATGTAAACAAAATAAGAAAAAAAAAAAAACAGACATACAGCGTTGTTGGGTCGATATCTTCAAAGACTTTTTTCGTTGACCAATACACAGCATGATAGGCTCGTAGCATGTCATAACATGTACTTGATATGGGTGCACCAAATTCTTTCGCAACATTTAAACTTAACCCAATCTAATGGAAAACTTTACCAAGTTAAGATATTGTCAACAAAAAAACTATTCTATTTAAATCTGACATAGTTTGACTCATGCTAGGACTTGTCTGAACCCTATAACAGTCGTATCAGACTCTATAGTTTATTGTTTGTCTTCTTAAACTCACCTAAGCCTGATGGTCACAAGTTTGGAAGGACTTGTCCATTCAAAGGTCAGATATGCACCCCTCCCAAAACCGTAATTGTTAGAGATTTTTAATTATATAAAAATGTTTACTAGCTAGGTATTAGCCAGTGAAAAAATCCTATATCCTATATAATATAGACTAGTTGGTACCCTAGGTTGGTACCGTACAGATAAATCCGTCCTTTTTCGTTCCACCTAGCTTAGTCCATTCTGGCGTATCCGGAATACAAAATCATCAAAGACAGATAATGAAAATTATATAGTTTTCCAATTAATTAATTATAGGGATATGGTAATAGGCTGAAGGTCTTGACTACACTCTCTTGAATAATTTCCCCATCCTAACCTTATGAACAAAGGTGACTTACTTTGCAGCTAATCTTTTCCATCAGTTTAAGCAAAACAAATAAGTCACGACATAAATGCATTCGATGAAATGCAGTGCTTGAAAGTATTTCAGTAATCATGTTTACACCATCTTTGCTGCATAAAAATTGAGTAGCATTTTGCGTAGGTGGTTCATCCATTTCTAAATAAAAACGATAACTCCTTCACGGTGCATGATGCTCTTATAATTACATTGAGAACGCAACAGTTTTTTTATCAGTAATATAAGTCATAGCTGTCTGTACTTTCGATTTTGTGCTTTATAATTCATAGCAAAATATCAAAACTGTATCATTACCTATTAAATAAAAAGTTTATTGCATTACTTTCTGTCCACTTTTCCTTAGTACTGTCTTATAAATGTACTTTTTCTTGAAACTGTACCTTTATTGACTTTATATTATTTTACTATCATTGACTTTTTTGGTTTTGTGAATAAATAAAGTTGGTGTCATTTTACATAGTTACCTGATATATCGAGAGCTGTTGAACTTGGAAATTCAGAAACCTCTAAAGCAGTCAAGATAGTCTCTACTGCTTTCTGTGGGTTTTGAATATGCTTCAACCTGCACACAAAAGAATAAACAAACGTGTAACTTATAAATCCAAAAATAAATAAAATGTCTCTACCTAACAATGCTTACCTTGCTTCTATCGCACATAAATAATCACCTCTCTGTATTGGATCGCCAACCAACTGTTCGAAATCACTGTATCAAAGGAAAAATATTTAGGTGGGTAGGTAGATAAAATATAACAGCAAAATAACTTAGCCTAATTGACGTAATTATGTCCACAAAGACTGGAATGGGACAAAAGAAATTCATATAACCCAACAACAAAAAAGGAAAAATTAAATGAAGTAAAATACCACAAGAAAGCCTTGTAGTGTAAAATTACAGCAATTTTTTCATGTTCTTTATTCGTAACAACAAGCTAGTGTATGATTATAACAACAGTTTCTCAATGATAAGCACTGTGAATGACTCCACCCCATGATTAAACTACTCCCATACTCTTTAATTGATATAAAACAATAAGTAAAATACCAGGTAAAAACATTAATTCTCCTGCTCCTGTCAATTACAGTCAATCCTAAGTCATTTCAATAACACGAGAAAATACAATTAAAACAAAATTGGCAAAAAAACAATCAATTTCTCCTGCCCCTGTCTAGTCAACCCTAGGTCGTTTGGCTACCACTCCATTCCAGCTGGGCCGGCTGTATTTATTAACAGAAGGAGTATATAACAGGAGAAATAGGAATTACCAAATTTATTAACACATAAATTTCGCTTAATGGAAGTTCTCCTGTTTCTGCCAGATAACAACAAAAAATAAGTATTTTGTAATAAGAGCTACCAGTTCTTTTTTATTAAGAGACAAAACTCGACACAGTAATTCCAATATAAATTCTTACCTGCTGTTAGTGACTAGCACAGAAGCCATACAAGATAAAAACAATTTCACATCTTCATTTCCATTGAGATCTTTATCAATGCCAAGCATAACCTCTTGGCTGAACTAAAAAAAATGATGTTATGTCATGTGTACTGAATTGTGTCAGTTAAGGTAAAAGTTGGGAAAACAATTAATATTTTTGATTTAAATGTAGAATAACATATGAGGGTTAAGGAAAGATTTATCAAGCAAGTTCTTTTTTATCATGCAAGAACAACAAAAAATGTCAAGTACATTGAAAAAGTCATTAGTACCAGACTAATGACTTTTTCTGTATTTTTGTTCCATTTTTAAATATGCTAAAATCCATGTTATCCCAAACATTTTCTGCAGACAATGAAACCCCTGGTAGGTAAATTTTTACGTTTAGGTACATGACGTGATGATTTGATTTTTTACTCACTGACTTTATAATGTAATATAAGATGAATTTTTTTTCTTATTCTGTTTAGAACAGACAGATTTGCAAAATATTTTTTTAAACACCAGTCTTTGCAAAATTTGTAATGTATATTTACTTTGTTATTTTTAATCACTTTTCCAGTGGGAATATTTTAATTAAAAAATAGTTTAATTTAGTAATTAATAATTAATTTATTTAAAAATTCTTGTGACCGTTTACTTTCCTTTATTTACCTCCCCTTTCAGGCCTGGAAATTTGGCGGAAACGATCGTGACGTTTCCGTGACGTTTCCGCCAATCAATGAAGACGATAAATCGTTTCCCTTGGACAATATTTCAAATTATCATAATTTTACTCACAATCTTATTCCTACTTTCGCCCTATTTCTTAAAGAGCAAGAATTTTCAACGATTCGAAAGTTTCGTGTTTCTGTATAGTGTTGACGGGTCTGACATTATGAATTAGTATACACGAAAATGACAGAGGTACAAAACACTGTGAGTGCATGAAAAAAATGCCCTGAGTAGTTGAAAAAAAAGGTCAGAATATTTTGAACACGAAGTATATTTCCAAACTTTCACTTGAAGCTCTTTTGTTGCTTTTGAGTGTTTTTAGATAATACAACTACCGTGGGTCATTATCCATTGATCTATGCTCAATGTTACCGTCGTTACCGTATCGTTTCCACAAAGTCTACTTCGCGGAAACGAAAAAACGTTTTGATCGTTTCCGTCAGCTTCAAATCACGGTAACGACAGGTCATTTCCCTAGACTCCACAAATTTCCAGGCCTGCCATTTCTGACCAAGTAAATACCTCTTGAAACCAAAATTATGATTAGACCTCTACCTGTTCTGGAATAGTCTTCAGACATTCGACAACATACAGTATGTCTCTACTTAAAGCTCCATCTAAATATAACAATTTAACAATTAGCAAATTAAAAAATATAAAATTAGTTTCAAATTTTGTTTGTTTGTTGGCATTTCTACTGACAAATTTTATCATCAGATTAGTTAGAAATAGTGCATAAGATAACACCTTTTCTATTGCTTTGATTAACGTTTGTCTTGATTTGCTGTGGGATTTAGCATAGTTGCATGTCTTGTGTGTAATTTCCAGGGCAAACAACAACAATCTGTGACATGTTTTATATGGTAATAAAAAGACCTTTCTGTTACTCTGACAGCTGTTACAGTAATAGACACCATATCATGCTACTTCAAACAAGGGTTTAATGTAGATGCATAATGCATGATAAACGTTTCTCCCACAACAAGTAGTTCATGCAAATACCAATTTTAATTTTAAAATCCTTCAAGCTTACCATCAAGATCCAATTCGTTTTCAATGTAAGATGTTACTCCTTCACATGTGTCAAGGTTTGTTAAGTATAGATGATCAACCCAATCCAAGCAATGTAGGTAGCCAAACATTTCCTGGAAATATATTGCAAGTGTTGCTTACACATTCTTGAACGACAAAGCATAATTTAAGTGGCAAGGATATTAGAAGGGTTTTTATGTGATAAGACCTATCTCTTTGTTTATCTTTTCTTTTTAGGTTTTACACTAAAAACTATATTTTAAATTATCTATTGATGTGTGCTACCTCTGAAACATTAGTGAGAAAGTAACAAGAATAACGGTTGGCTCTTTTCCCCTTCAACCTTAACTAAGTTACATTGCCCTCTAGAGATATGTATAGCATTGCTCTCTAACTTGCTTTCCAGTTTAAAGAGACAGCTTTTTAGGACTGATGCCTTAGACCACTCAGCCATTTGTTCACAAGATGAATGGTCAATCCAGGCAACGATTTATCAACAACTAGTCGGTGGCATGTGGAAAAATCCATGGGTTCGCCCGTCCTTTTTAAAACGAATTGCGTGCGTCTCGCTACTTGCGGTACCATTTTGCGTGACAGACAGACGTATACGGGTATTATAATATAGATTATATTTAAAATGGACACCATTACAATAAACAATTTCCTATTTCGAACATTATTTCTTATTACTATGATGATGTTGAACAGTGGAACAAATACTCTCCAGTCATGCTGTTATTACTTATACTCATTTTTCGTTTAGCATACTTTAGAATGCTACTCAGAGTTATACTGTGAAATACAAAACTTGAGGGCAAATGCAGAGATTGAGCATGTATGCAATAATTTTTTTTTCAAGTATACAAAAAATTCAAAGCAATTGTTTTTCAAGTTGCTATTTTTAATAATGGTTTTCCAAACTGTTTAGTTTTGCTGCATAGCTCTGTCAAAGTAAGCCGTAAACCAATGAGTCATCAGATTTCTTCAACTGGCTTTCGTATTGGTCAGCTAATAAACCTTATACTTCCTCATTATACATATACAACGTTACAAAGTTATAACAATACCTGTCTAATGATAATTGGACTTGTGCAACCTTCATCCACATGCAATCCAAGCGGTGTCTCACGTGCCTGTAAAAAATAAAACAATCTCATCAGTGCAGAATGATGAATAATGTGTTAGGTTTAAAGGGAAGTTCGGTCAAAAAATATATTTTCATAACCAATAGTCATAACAGAAAAAAAAAGAATACCATAATTCTTTTCAAGTAAAACCCTCTATTTTCTGAAATAATCTGTGTTAACCACGCGTAAAAAGACCTCCGTAGACTGACCCTTTACAATTTTACGAAGGCTGGGTCGAGTTTGAATTATGACGTTTTTCAGTTCAAAAAGCGAAGTTCGGTGTTGGGGATTAGGTGTAATCATATGAAGAAGTATTGTCTATACATTTTCATTGTTTTAATATGCCAAACTGTGCTGCCATCGGCTGTACAAATTGAAGTAGCGATAATAAAAAGACAGAAAAAGATAAGGGGAGCGAG
>JASGCC010002767.1:0-26862 GCA_030067915.1 Hydractinia echinata
TTTTGCTGCATGCAACATATCTATTTCCGTGTTTTTTGCTGCATTACACAAAAATTGGAGCGGTTGCATTGAGGCGGCGATACACGATTAATCGAATTCGATTTGTCGAGTTCGACAAATTGAATCGTGTATCATGTAAAAACCGTATGCTTTCGATATGTTCAGACTTGTTAAAATTTGTACATCAAATGTGCGTTCAGAAAAATGTGAGTTTCTATATGAAAAATAAACATTACTAGAGGACATTTAAAAACATCATGTCTTCAAAATAGGATAAAAAAGAATTTAACAAGATTTTTATCAGTGGATGGGTGTTGGAAGAAGCGCTCTGGAGCGTATCAGCAGAAGACATTCGAAGAAAATTAAAATAATCTTCTTCTTGCTTTAACCGAAATTCGTTCAATAACGTATCACCCCCTCTAACTATAACCGCTCTCTGAAGACATTTTCTCGAAAGAAAAATATCGAAAATATGCAGTAATTTCATTTTATTTGCATGTTATACACTGCATGCAACACAAAGTGACAAGAATCACACAATGTGTATCAATGCGTACATTGTTGTGTTCCAAACCTTCGATTAGTTCCTGTGACAAAACAAGAAAAGGTAAATTGCAGGTTCCTTTAAATCATTTTTGGAACCATAACATAAAATTAATAAAATAGGTAATATAAAAGTCTCTGGTAATGTTTCGCATCTTCAAGCTAACAATTTTGGTTACATTTTCGCATTTAATGGTGCGCTAACTTTTTATCACAATTTTTTCTCAGTTTCTCCTCCCTCCCACAGATTCTTCTTTTTATCTTTACAATAAGGCATATTAGACAAGTACGTAACTCGAATGTTGAGGACTCCAGTGTTACAATGAAACGAGAGATAGCTACCCATAGCGTTGCTGATACTCGCTTGCCTGCTATTTAAGATGGTATGCAGTCAGAAGATGGTTTTAAAGGGCTTATTTATGTTACATTTATAGTGTGACTGAATGGGGACATGCAAGAACAATAAAGAAATGCGAAAACAGAAGTTTATTGTGTTTCAGATTCAAAATTGTGACAACAATTTAAAAAGGTGTTGGTGGGACCAATTGCGCTGTATTTGAGCCATCTGCGTCATCTCCACTTGTGTCGTCTGCCTGTTGCGGTTCTTCAAATTTCAAACATTTCATTTTTAAAAAGTTGAAGAATATCTTGCCAATTAATCTTGCTGAACCATATTGAAGGCGTGTCTTCACATGCTTCAATTTTCCTTTTGGAACCTAATCAGAAATTTGTGATTCTATTTATTGTATCTTAAAGTAAGTATAAATATAGAGTCAATCTTAACAACTTGAATATAAGGCGTCATCCACAAAAAAAGGTTCTTTTCACATTTCTTTACAAATATTATGGAAATATAACTGTCAATGGACGCTGAATTAAAACTTATTTACTTTAAAACAAACTGTTTTACTTATTTCTCAGCAAACGTAGCATGATAAAAAAGTCAATTTACGTCCGCTCATGCATGAAAAGTGCAGTTATAAATTTGCTATGATTAACAAAATGTCTAACTTTGTAGATTTAGTCCTTCAGATATTTCTATTTGATATAAACTTATCTTTTAAATTTGGCACAATATCAATAAAAAACGTCATAAGTGTCGCATGAGCAGCATTACTCAGCAGTTAAACAGAATTACTCAGTAGTTTGACAGACTTAAGGCGGTTCCCCTAGAAAAAAACTATATCGCAGAGGATTGTCTTTTCTGAAGATACTTGATGAGGATATCATAGTATGTGACGGTACGACAAAATTAAGTCAAAAATTTAATTGATTGGTGGCCATGGTTACCCGTTGCTATGAGGTATAGGCAAAATATGACATTTTGCTGCTCGACGCCTAACCAAATAACTGAATAACATGCGTTATTTCAAGCGCCTTTTTGGCCGCTTTTGTTCCTCAAGGGTCACGTGTATGGATTGAGCGAAGCGCATTTTCGCAAGGCTGACTCGTCTTCCAGAGAACTGATGCGGTATTTTTTGGACGACAGAAAAGGTAAAACAGGGCGAAACAGGCAATATCTCGACAAAATAACTGAAAGACAAAACTTCGATTTGAAAATCAGTTTCGTTTAAACACTAGGTGGTACTACTGCCTGCATCCACAGAAGAAAATGTAAAGCGTGGGTGCTTCGATCTTGAGAATTCTTGTTTCGCGTGGATTCCGAACTTAAACGGCAAAAAACTTGTTTAAAGATTATTTTATGGACATTCTTGACTTGTGGATCGACAAAAGGTGTACGCTAGCACTATTTCGACCTGAAAAGCAACAGATACCTAAGACCTTAAGTCTTAAGTCTAATTTATGACGAGTTCACTTCGCAGGGTGCATCGTTAAGACAGCTTTCTGACTGCATGTGGAACACCTCATTTAATATTCAGAACTGTCATATATTGCCTTAGGAGGCCCTAAAGTATCATCTAGCTATTGCAAAGAATTAAACATCGACGGAGGGGCAAGAAAGCTGTCTAAAAATGCGAAAATGGTTGCTATGGGCGTTGCTATGCACTTATATTTGCGGTTGGTTGGAAAAAGTGGCAGAATGCGCAATAAAAACCTAAATTTGTAATACTTGCCACGGTATTCTAAGATGAACTTGCTGTCAGAAAACAGCTAAATAACAATTCTTGAAATTTAGAAACTTTTTCTAGGGGAACCACCTTAAAATAGCATTGTTTACTGTTTCTATGTGTGTTTTTCTATCGACACTGTAATTGATAGCAAATTCACATAGAGCAAAAATTAGAATATTCCATACCTTCTTCAAGCACGATTTTAATTGATTATCGCATGCACAGTCACTGGCTGTGTATTTTCCAGTGTTTATTGTACCATAACCACTTGCTCCACCATTCAGATTCCTTTTAAATAAAAATTGTTATGTACTTTAAATCCAATGGAAATTATATCCACCAACATTTCGTCAATAAATATGTTTCTGCCATAACACCAAATTGGTTGTTTATTTAAAACAGAAAAAATATGAGAGAAAGTTGGCCAAATTAGATTTAAATTTCGAATTAACTGCTCTCTTTTCACATAACTCTCTATGACTCTCGTTGTTAAATTACTGTTCACCCTTGCGTTAGGGAAAATGGTTTTTGCAATGACTCCGTATTGCCCAAATTTGCAGAACTAATATTTTGCGGATGCAGAAGATTTAGTAATTTTAGGAAGAGCAAAAACAGTATTTTGTGCACGGACCTTTCAGAGATAACAGTATTTTCAAATAAACAAAGATGAACTCGATAACTTAGGTCTTACAGAATAATAAAAAAAAAAGTTTAAAAACGTATTTTTGCTTATAGAAGAAATGTAAAATTTTGCGGTAGAAATTTTTGCGGGTGATCGATTTTTATAGTTTTTCCTTTTTCCTTTTTATAGTTTTTCCTTTTTTGGGACAAATCTTCAAAAATAATTTACGGAAAAAAAAAATTATCCTGTAAATAAAATGTTCCTTCAGTTAGTGTTTGGACATTGTTAAGGGAAATGTAGCCATCATTCATACGAATATGAAACTGTAGCTACTTAGTAAGGATTCCGTGAAGACTTTTTAGTGTAATCTGACTTAAAAAATACACTACTACCTTGGGCACTTGTCATGAGTTCTGCAGCAACTATCAACTTTTTTCAAGAATCCCAAATCTTCATCGCTGTCTGATTTTGCAATATTTCCATTTCCACACCAATGAGTACCTTAAACAAAACATAAAACGATTCGTAGAAGATACACCTTTCTGTTCTTCAAAACAGGAAAAAATGTTTGATAAATTATAAATATATTAGTGTCAAAGTAATGAAGAACCACAGCTGTCCTTATGCGTGTTATAGTTGTAAAGTGGCAAGAATGCTTTAAATATTGTCCCACACTTGGAAGTAAATTGCGAATAAATTCTGTCATAGAAACATAATGAAAATACGCAAAATAAAGTGCAAAATTTAACGTGCAAAATTTAACGTTAAGTCTTCTGAACCTTTGAACACAATGTTATGTGATAGACCTCAATAGGCATACCTGGAAATATTTTCCAGCCGAACGCTCTGACTTCAGTCATGTCTTCGTCCCCATCAACTAAAAAAGAGAGTATAAAATAATAAGAATGTTCGAATATCACATTTCTTATAAAAAGTATTGATGCCTCGCATTGAGACAGAGTTCATTGAAAAAACCGGCAATAGTTCTTTCCTTAAAATGAAAAATATATAAAATGGTTTTATAACGTGTAATACACCTTTCCCGAATTTCATAAATTATAATAATTATGACGTCATCCAAAATTTTATAATGTTTCTGTGCTCTTCAAATAAGGATATTCAGATAGAATATTAAATTATCATGACAAAAATGAAGTTTTTAGAGCAATATAATATTCTGGTTGGATTTTATTTAGATTTGAAGAAAATAATTATTTTGAAAACAGGGCTATTCTTAGGAAGCTCGGCTATATGAAGGGTTTGACCGTAACTTTCAGCTCCGAATTGAGGCACTTAACGAACAGAAATAATTACGAAATTAGGTAACTTGTTCTACCTTTTGCTAAGGAACTTAGGGATAAGAATCATTTTTAGTATCGACCTCTTTAATTGAGTTTGGCATAATATTAGGAAATTCGGGAAAGGTCTATTCGAATGCGTCAAGAAACGTACATAAAGTTTTCTTTTCTCCGAGTAAGGATCAAAATTGGCGAAATTGGCAACTTTAAAATCGCTAATTTAACTTCTAGCGAACATATTTTAATCTGCCATATTAAAATTTAATCCATTAATTAACTTTGTCAAAATAAGTGGGCTTCAAAATTTATACAAATAAAGATAATATGCAGATACAGTTAGGTACGTTTATAAAGTTATTGTGCAAGAATTGCTGGAACTTACGTAATGATCCCAGTATTTCATTATTCTTCAGCATCCTCAACACTGCAACATCCTCCGTAGTAAGTTCCATATCAGCAACTTCTCTGGTATTAGCAGAACCGTCATGATGAAGTCTTCTCGCTTGTGACACTTGTACAATAGCGACCAGGACAACAATGATGTAGCTACATAGAAATTCGTTTAAATAGAAACATAGTTTGCAAAGACATCGACATTGTATATTGTGATACGAGATTTGAAATGGAACTAAAATAACATTCCTTCAAATTTTAAGGCACATATCTTGTTTGTTTTATTAAGGAAGTTTGGAATCTGTACCATGGAATAATATAAGAATGTTAGAGAGCAGGTAGTAAAACCTAATTTTTACGAAAACCAAGCTTTTATTGCATTTTACCAAGGTGTAAACCTATAAAAACAAGATCTAAAGATCTAAGAAGAAACAACTATTTTGTAATTTTTTTTCATAACTGACCTACCTGATCTCCATGGTGAACGAAACGTTTTGTGAAAAAGTTGACTGTGCAACTACTTTATATTACCTTTCTTACGCAGTGCGAAGTAACTCATGCAGAAAAAAATGTTCTTTCTTGTCAAATTTCTTTTTGCCTGCGATGAGCAAAAACCTACAGATATTCAGAAAAATTCAGTTTGTTATCACTTTTACATTATTTTGCATCTTTTGTTCATATTTTTCACATTTTTAAAATTATATATAGTAAATGATGCAGAAAAAAAAAATGTTCTTTCTTGTCAAATTTCTTTTTGATGAGCAAAAACCTACAGATATTCAGGAAAATTCAGTTTGTTATCACTTTTACATTATTTTGCATCTTTTGTTCATATTTTTCACATTTTTAAAATTATATATAGTAAATGATGCAGAAAAAAAAAAAGTTCTTTCTTGTCAAATTTCTTTTTGATGAGCAAAAACCTACAGATATTCAGAAAAATTCAGTTTGTTATCACTTTTACATTATTTTGCATCTTTTGTTCATATTTTTCACATTTTTAAAATTATATATAGTAAATGATGCAGAAAAAAAAAAGTTCTTTCTTGTCAAATTTCTTTTTGATGAGCAAAAACCTACAGATATTCAGGAAAATTCAGTTTGTTATCACTGTTACATACTTTTGCATTTTTTGTTCATATTTTCACATTTTTAAAATTATATATAGTAAATCATGCAGAAAATAAAAATTCGTTTAATATTAAATTATTCATGATGGTGTATAGATGAACAATAACGTACAAATATTTCAAAAAAGGAAAATTTGCTGTTCTTTCAAATTTTTGCAATTCTTACATCTTAGTTGAACGCATTTTAGACATTTATTATTGCTAAAGCCGATGTGCAGTGGCAACTAATAGATATTTTTATATCATCGATGAGCAATTGACAATCTCTCAAAGATATTTACATTTTTATTTTTACGGAATAATTCATGCAGAGAACAAATGTAAAAAATAACTTCTATACTAAAATTTGTAAAATAACGAAAATCACAGATTTGCTGCATGAAATAAAGTCGCTAATTTTAAGTTCTGGTATTATAGTTTTTTCTATTTCCTTTTTGTATGTTGCGTTTCTTGAGGCTAATGTAACGTCTAAAAGTTTTGCGTCAATATTTATGGTCACAAATATAACAGAAAGTTTTAATTTCGCGTATAGTGCGAAGCGTGAATGATAGGGTGTATACGTTTTTTATACAGTAGACTCTCTATAATTCGAACACGCAGGAGGGATAAACAATTCGTTCGAATTACGGAGAGTTCGAATAGTAGGAAGCAGATACAGTTTTGAGAAATTTTTATTTTTTTTATTTCAGGCAAGCAACTTTCCATTCAGACCTATTACTTAGGACTCTAGTCGAAAAGGATGATTTTAAACAAATAAAAATACATTCTACTGTACTTAAACTGTAAACATCTATTCGTTTGTGATTACACTTTGTTTTTCCTGGGATAGTTCCTCTTTATCCAAACTAATATTAGCAAAATATTTCATAGAGCCTCCAAAGTAAATAAAGGGAATCTCTGATGAAATTTAACGTTCGAATTTGTGTTCAAAAACATTTTACTCGGTATACACGATTAACGTTTTAACGATGTTCGAATAATAGAGAGAAAAAACGCCAAGGGAATTATAGATGTCAAATATTAGGAAGTGACTTATGAATATATACGTTCTTAGTAATTCTAGACTCGCATTATTTTGTTTTTATAAAATAATTCAGGCTGATCACAGTCGTAATGTTTTTTTTGTGTAAAATCTCAGCCTTCATGTTTCTTAGCTTGCTAACATACCAGCTTTGCTGACTTGAAACGGTTAGATAGGTTTACAATTTGTGATCCTTATCGGAGAAAAATTCGTCGTCAAAAAGTTGCAAAACATTGTCTTAACAAAACTTTCCTACTGAATGTACTGGTAGTTTCTAACACTTTAGCTTTATAGCAATTAATAATAAAAGTAAAAATTATCTATAAACCGTCTTGAAAACCACCAGTGAAAATTTTCGTCGGAGAAAAATGGCGAAAATAAGTTTCTAGTAACAAGAGTTTTCACATTTTTCTTAATAAATCCCTTCCCTTCAGGAAATACTATATCAAACATAAATTTAATCCAACCTTTTGCCATTAACAACATAATATAATTGTTAGATAGAAGGGCTAGGGGGGGGAGGGAACATATGCATTTGTCGCTCAAAATATAAATAAAATAATACTCATTGATGATGTTGCAGCGATGATATAATTTTGTTTATATTTTCGATGAGGACGGGACTTCCACGTTGGTTTGGAACAAAAATGCTTTGCTTAACCCAATAGCATCTGGGGGATGGGGACGGGGCTGACAGTGCCCACGACCTCTTTAACTGGGCATAACTTTTGTACGCCATGTAATTGAGTGCTGAAATATTTTGATTTTTCCTCCGAACTTTTATTAAAGCAATCAAATGCAATAAAAATTTGGAAAAAAAATTTATACTATGCAGGGAGTATTGCACTTTTTGGACGGGATTTAGTTTGTTCCAAGTTTTAAAATATCTAGACATCCATGTATGCGTATTATAAGATATTGTAATGATTATATCTATATTATAATGCCCGTAATACGTCTGTCTGTCTGTCACGCAAAATGGTAGCTTAGCTGCGCAAGTAGCGAGACGCACGCGATGCGCTATAAAAATGACGGGCGAACCCGTGGATTTTCCACGGGCTAACGACTAGTAATTATTTATTACACGTATGTTGGTACCAGGTGGTTACTATGCTGTTGCTAGGAAGATATATGGGTCCTAGGAATATATGCAGACCAGATGAATGAAGTCATTTGTGATCCCAATGACAATGACGTCATTGTATTGTGTTCGATACGGCGGTACCTTTAAATGCAATATTCTAAACCTGTTCCAGATTTAATCACATGAATAATAATATTTCTGAAAATACGGACATTTTTACTTTTGTTAAAATACAAATTTGACGTCAATTTCGATCCTAATTACGGAGTTTTATACCGCGCATGTCTGGACACTAGCGAAATGCTTGTAAGGACAAATTTGGATACTCTCGCAGAGCGTAAGGAATGCAGCATGCACAGAGCATTAGTCACCTTTTCCTTTGTATTTTTACTTTTTAAACTGGTGCAATATATTGATTTTACAATAATTTAAAGGAAGGAAGGATACTCAGTACTGACATAAGAGTGTATATTATTAAGGTCCAAGACCTAAACTTGGTTTTTAATTGCTTCAAGCTGTAGCTGCACCCATCATGAAAAGTTAGCAGCCTTATATTTAGTAACTAGTGACATCGGAAGTTTTTAAATTGTCTTAAAAATACCACAGTGCTGATTAAAAGAGAGAGTAACCAGTGTCTAGTCTTAGCTACCTAGATCGCAAGGTATAATGGTGTAGGAGATGATAGACTGTTGGAATAATTTTTCATTATATACATCATATAGAAATTTATTTTTGAGTCACAATGTAGTTTTTCTTAGCTAGTTAGTTAGGGGTCGCTCGCTTTTTAATTCTTTAGCGTCATTTGTATGGTAATTGGGTGGATGGGTAACTGCCTAATGATGCGAAAAATAAGTTCCCAAAAACACAGATTTTGTATTATCACTCAACTTGTTTAGATTTAAATATAAAATAAAAAAAATCACGAAACATCAAACAGTGCTTTACTTTAAAAATTGCTATTCCTGTTGCAATGAAATAATTTTAATCTGTAAAATACAAAGTTTTAGCCGTTTTGATAAATGATAACACAACTTCTCAAACAAGTTTCGTGTTTTTGTCAAAACTTAATATGACATACAAGAAATTGTGCAAAATATGTGCAAAATTGGGCCTTGCCAAAATTTCTCTTACATTGTTTCCTAAATAATTACTAAAATTAAGTTAACTTATAGAATTTAAAGAATTTAACAGTAAAATACAGTGTAACATGTGATCGTATACATCTCTATATATCTCGAGCTAGCTAGCTGCGTAATATATACAATAATAATTACCAACAAAAAGTCAACTTTAGAAGTAAAGTTAAGTTAAGTAGGTACTGAATGTTCCGTCAAAGGCTGTCATTATAATATTAATTAAGTGTGTATTTTATTATCGATCGATTTCATCTGCACTCTTTTTTTATATAGCTAGCTATACTTTGCAGACGAATTCTTTATTAAATGCTCTACCACGTTAATCCATGTCAAACTTGCTGGTATATAGCTTACGTTTTATTAAAACTTGCCTTTCACGTCTTTCAAGCCATATTTTTTTATTCCTTCTTGCCAAAGTGCACTAATAATGACAGGATAGTGGTTTTTTTTCAACCAATACTTTATTCCTTACAATACAACATGTATGGTACATGTACAGCTATCTAGCTGCTAAAACCAACATCAACAATGTACTCTCTTTCCTCCCTGTAAAAGTCAATAATTTTAAGTTTTCTACGTTTCCAACATTTTATTCATGTTAATATACAGCAAAAAGGGCTAGCAACACCATATAAACGTGTTATTAAAAGGTAAAACGTCAGTTAAAAGCAGGAGCTTAGATGAAGAAACATCAGGAAGGATTTTGCATTTCTGCCTTTTTTCGTAGCACTAACCAGAATAGCTATGAAAAATTGATCATGAAATTTATTTGGGCTATCAAGACAAAAGAAAACAGGCCGAAAATTTGTCGCTATAAAGCGCTTCGCTAGTGCCCAGACTTGTGCGGTATGAAACTCCGTAATGACGTCAAAAATTTTTTTTTTTTATGAAATTAGTTCAGTCACCAAGTCTACCAAGAATCAAGGCCGTAGCTTTAGAAATTAAAATTTATTGTACAGTTTGGAAATAGCCTATTTCAGTCATGCGTGACGTCATTTCTGACCCTTGTTCTGTGTGTATTAAGACTTTCTACAATCATGCCAAGTTTAATCACTTATGCATAAGTAGTACCGGATTTACGGTCCACGGGTCCCCCTCTCTCCCCCCCCCCCCCCCCCCGCGCGGTGTTTCACTAACACAACTTCATATTGAGCATTATCCAGGAACAATGCTGGTAAACAAATATGCAAATTAAATGCACCTTTTTGTCAACCACGGGCACAGATTGCTGGAGCCAGGGAAAAACTCTTGCCGGTGTTGAATGCACATAAAGGTTGAAGTTGCTCCTGTAGCGGTTTTTGTTTGTTTGTTTGTTTTTATTTTTTAAATCGCGATTTTTTATTACACTGTTTTTTAGAAGGGACTATTTTCATAACAATGAGGTCCGGTATTTTCCCAAACAATTAAGAACACCATTAAAAGACAAAAATAACTTTGCTTTAACTTCCTCGTAGAATTCCCGTAGTTTGAAAAATTAATTTAGGTTTTTTAACATATAGCCTCAAATAAACTTTTTCAATATCGCCTTTTAACGATCAGCCGTGGTAGCAAAAAATCATAACATTGCATGAAAACGAGTTTAGTTTAGATAAAGTTCAGGACGCCAAGTTGTTTACTAGCTGTGCTAACCTTAGTTATCAACGAATGTTGGTTTTATAATTTCTAACTGCCATATTGGAAGAATCGTAGTGGATACAATTATATAGAGGGTATTAATAGTGGTAGTGTGACAAAAATTATGAATAGTTATTGATATTAAATGTGTATTTATGGCAACTTTAATATTGGCTAGCTAGCTACAGCCAACAAACATATTGTTTTTTACTCCTGCAAAAAGTTTACATTCTACACTGTAAGATCTAATATGTTCACCCAGCTTACTGAAACTTTATATAACTTAGGTTATAATTATTTTCTTAAAAAAGTGACCCAAATTTTCATCCTAACCAGATATTATACGTAGGATGTTATAGCTATGCAAACAGGGAAGCTATGTAACGTTATAATTGTCACACTCCCCTGCTAATATACTTTTATTTTCCATTTAGTATACATTTATAACAAACATATTTTTGGCTCAACCCAGTGTACTCAGTACTCACAAATTGTTTATTGTTTCGGTTTGTCTATTCAGATTCACATTAGTATTGTAGGTTTATCATTTCTTGAACATGTTCAAGAAATGTTAAACCTACAATACTAACCACAAATTGTTTGTTGATATTTTCAGAATGTAAACAGGGGCGTAGCCAGCGTCAGTCAGGCTCTGCGATCGACTGACCTACTTTTTTCATTTCAACACGTCGTTTTTTCCACCGCCACCGCCAACACATGGATGGGCGCACCAATTGTGCATCGGCACAAATCTTTTCCCGGCCGGCGCACACAAGCTTCGCGCTTCGCACGTCGTTTTCGCAGGATTTAACAGTATCCACTTTGTTTTGCAGGCTGAGGTGTTGAATCTCTACTTTGTTTCACAGATACTCTTTTTCGCAGGATTACATGCGAAAATTATGCCTATGTACGGTCTTGTGTCTTCCATTTATGGTAATTTTGGACGCATCCTATTGGCTAGTAAATTTCGCAGAGAGGTTAAAAATTCGCTCCATATATGGCTATAGAAAATACGCAAGAAAGTCAAAAAAAGGCTAGCGAAGTTGTGAAGGTGAAGAAAGCATGATGTTGTTGTCAAACGTGGATCCGTATTTAGCTTTATAACTTGTATAGAGCTTCATGAAAATTCTCTATACTCGAACCATCCAATTTTTGTATCTGTATGTAAATCTTCAGATTTGTTTTCCTGTGTAAAAAACACTTTCATGTTTTCAGTTAGCTAGCCATTCATCCTCTTCTGTAACTCTGTGTAGACAGCAGATCTTGTAGCTATACATAATAAAGCTATTCTTATAAGCCCTTATAACAGTTTATTTAAGAGAAAGATTTTAACTTTTTATCCTGATTGTGGTCAGCTATGATTCAAGACGGTTTTAAATCAGAAGATTTTTCCTCATCTGCCTTCAAATAAAAATTTACAACCAGTATCTATTTTATTTTGCGATAATGACAAACATTCTGGGCAATTTAAACCTAATCCCTTCAGTTTCTTTAAGTTTGAGCAAAGCTACGTTAAAGCGTTCTGCTCAATATTTTAAGCTAGGTTGTCATACGTTATGATAACAAAGCAAAAAAAAGAAAAAGGAAACGTGTGTATCATCTCGAAGTTGTTCCTTTTGCATTAGCCCAAACGTTAGTTAATCAATGTGGTAATTCTAGCACTAATGACGAGACTTCTTCCATTTGTATAAAGCAAACCTTTAACTTAAAATCTTTTTCGTCAAAGGGAATTCTAAATCTAAACCTATTAAACCTAAACAAGTTTTATCTGCAGAACCTTGGTAGATTCATTCCCTTCAGGTTCTATTAACGGTATTGGAAAATTTAATGTAGGCACTCACTACGACAAGCTCCACACCTCAGTGATCACGATTATTCTTCCCATTGTAAATTGCAAGAGGACGTCTTAAGGTTTATTCATTGTAGTGAAGGCTCTCAGGTTTGTCTTTTTCAAAGGTCATTTTAAAAACCTTATGAACTTTCTCTTGATATATATACAGAATTGATAAGGTCAATGTTATGACGATGCTGGCAATGTATCTGTTAAAATTAATAGTTGTCATGCTAACATTTTAAAGCAAAACAGATTAGCTTTATACATATCCTTGTTCTTCTCATTGCTTAAATTTAGTTGTCTGTAATTCATGCTTTGTACATTATTTCTGAAACATGATGAATCGAATCAAACGTAACATATTTTTACAAATTTTCCAAAAGTAGGTTAAAATTTTTACGCAAGAATGTTCCTTACTTAACTAATAATCCCAACTATGCCCATAATTTTAATGTTTGTAACACGATGTGCGAAACGTATTATTAACACGAGGGTTTTCAATGATTTGTATGAAGAAGATTTGTAAGAAGATTTTGATTTGGTTATTTTTTAATAACTTCCAATCTGCAGAAAACGTTATTTTGGTGCTAAATATGAAGAAAGAAGAATGAACATTTTAATTATTGATTTAATAACTTTCAATCTATAAAAAACAGTATGATGGTGTTGTGTTGTCTTATTGCTGGTTTGATTACAACCTTGATGATAAAGATTTTAATTATTTTATGTTATCATTTATTCCCCTTTTTCGATCAATTCGATCAATACTTAACGTCTATCGCGTATGTCAGAGAGTCGGTTTTATGGCGTTTCAGTGCTTAAAGGGCGTTAAAAGGCGTTGGCTTTCAGGGCTCCGCCCTGGACCCGTTGGGGGGCTCACAACGCGCCCCAAACTCCCAGTTGGTTATTATCGCACCTTCGGTGCGGTGTTGACCCTGCGGGTCAATGGTTCGACTAAGGTTAATTTTTTTCTAGCTACGCCCCTGGTAAATATGCTGCTGTTCTTACGAAAATGTTTTTGTCACAGGTCGCACGTTTACATTAATAAAAATATTTAGTAGGTGTAGTGTAGCTCTCTTCTCTAAGATAATAGATTCAAGATTTTCAAATTTGTTCTTATTCTCTTTTGAATTAACTTTACAAAGCAAGATTAGGCCTCTATCAACTATTTTAAGAAGAATAATGGTAAACTTGTAAGGTTATTTTGTCTGGGTTATCCTAAAAAAAATAAAACAAAGTCATTTATTAGTTGTAAGGCTAACGTATGTTAGGCAATGCTGTCCAGCTTAACTGACCAAATATGTTATTACATTGCGCCAACATGTGGCTTGAAACGAATCATGACTGGTTCATTATCTAAATTTTTCTTAGCTTTTAAAGGAATCTGTTTCCTTCAAAATGATTATTTGTTATTATTTGATTAAAATATATAGTCTTCGTTATAAGAATCTATCGACCTCTTATATTAGAGTGATTAGATCCGGAAACTCAAGAAGTACAATACAAAAAAAATTTATGTTAATTTGTCTAGAGTACCCCGTGAAAAAAATTAATTTTACATTAGTTGTTGAACTTTGCTTTTAGGTACAAATAAATGACAAAACCCATAGTTCTATATACCCGACGTGGAATAAAAATCTGCCAATACTTACTCAGGGTAGTCAAGTCATAATGTTATTTACAGATGTTTTAAAAAATAAAAGATAGCCAATAACAAAGAATAAAGTGTATATGTCAACAACATTGGTTAAAGCTACCTAACTTATTGGTAGGTTTCTTTCTACAACAGCAACGTTTACTATTTTTTGTTCTGGTATGTTTTTAAAACTTTCAAGTGTCTATCAGATTTGATGATATTTAAAGAAGCCGAACACATGAATGACCAATAACACTTAAACTGCGTGTGGTCATAGAGGTGTGGTCAAACAATGAACTCATAAATGTCGTAAGTTAAAACTTCTAAGGTAAAGGACCGTACTCTCGTAAACTCTATGTGGCTAGGCCGTACATACCATGAATGGCCAAAAGATGGTTATGCACCAATATAATATAGAAGTAAAAAAATAACTAATAAGTCAGTAACAATGTTGGATTTTTGTTTATTAACATTACTTTGTCACCCATTTTTACGATTCTGTTAATCCACGCCTTCCTAAACACTTTTTAATATGTGAAGATCACTCGGCTTTATAGTTGGTTGCCTAAATTGGGTGTGACACCACGTCGTAATATTAAAAAAACTAGAAATATTTTTAAAGGTGTTAAAGGTATGTCACGTTGACTCAGTTAGCTAACGAAATGCGACGAAAACATAAACAAACCAACAAGATGGTGTAACATAAAGACGTAGTTTCGGTATAAAGATAAACAAAAAGTTTGCGTTGTCACTGGTATGTAAACAAATAGTGCCACACACATTTGTCGTTCGGCTCCAAAAAGATGACAGGTTGAAGGGTATTGTATATCACCATGTTAGACTATCCACTTATATGTTGCTGAACATTTTTGATTGAGACGATCTGATAACTATTTTCTAACTACGTTCAAAAATGCATGCCTGATGTTTCGGACAAAAACTATATTTATAGGAAGATACTTTATTATTTTCAAATATTAGAATCTATTAGCTAATTCTTTTGAACGTTAACAAAGTTTTAAAAAACTAAATATGTTAAAAGATTATTTTTTTGTAAGTGGAATAACCATTGCGATTGAGAGCACTAGTCCTTACTAATAAAGGAGACAGTTTTACATGTGAAATTTATTTTACCAAAATATCCTAAATCTTTTTGCACTGTCAAACGACATATTGTTTCAATGACAAAGTTTTGACGTACTGTCCAAAATGTTACAAATGACAGAAGTAACACTTGTAATGACAAGTATAATATTTTATGATGAACATTTTTTTTTAGCATTTAATTCAAATGATTTCTGATGCTGTATACAGGTCTGTCCCGCTTAATTTTTTTATTAAACTTTTTTATTTTTTTAAACTACTTCTATTTTTTTTTTATTTTA
This sequence comes from Hydractinia echinata, assembly GCA_030067915.1. Classification (NCBI taxonomy): domain Eukaryota; kingdom Metazoa; phylum Cnidaria; class Hydrozoa; order Anthoathecata; family Hydractiniidae; genus Hydractinia; species Hydractinia echinata. The sequence continues at coordinate 15,769 of JASGCC010002767.1, forward strand.
TTTATTTTATCTTTACTTATTAAATTTGTTATGTTTAGTTATGTTGTTTTATCAGAAAAATCAGAAAAACAGCTATACAAAGTTTATTTTTATAAATATGGGGTAAAATGACTCTCAACCATAGTTCCTTGGGCTTTATTATTTTGTATGATATTCAGTTAAATTCTTTTCTCAAAACACTAAACTTAAAAAAGCCTGCCACCTCCCATTCTTTTATAATAATCACAACTCTAGTTAGCTTCAGGATAGTGAAATATTTTATAGTATCACAATACGTCTGTTATCATGTTGAATCATCGTATCACAGGTCAAAATTATTTTTTTTTACTACTAATATCCTTATGAAAAGTCATATTTTAAAGTTTTCGTGCTTTTATCAAGTAATTTTTACCCATTTTAAACGTTTTCAACTCTTTTTCTTATACCAAAATTTATGTTTCACGGTTAGCCATTTTCTAGGTTCCGAAATATATAATCACATCACCTTGAACTCAATACCGTCATCTCAATTTTCTCCCACAGTGCTAACAAACATTTGTGCCAAGTTTTATAGCAACACGACGTCTCCTTCTCCACCTTCCCCGGACCTTTCGGATCCCCCGAAAAGCCATTTTTTAGCTTTTCCTAATAACTTGTGTGAACAACCTTACATTTCTAAAGGTTACAAATAAAGTTTTAGCTTTATAAAGTTGAATGACGCTGAGGTTGGTGTTTGTTGTTTAAATTTTGGCAAAATTACAGAACTAGAAAATATGTAAAAACATGTTATTTTGTATTTGTTTATTAGGTTGTTTATTTGTTTGGGTTTTCTGAGTTCAACTTTTTAACATTCATAATTTTGTAAATTAATCTTTTACGCCAATCAAAGTTGTTTATCTCCATAAAACTATTTATCTCCACAAAGCTGTTGTTTTTCCACATAGTAGTTTAAAAAAGGTTTTTTTATAAACTAAACTTCACTTTCTTTTTTTCGGAAATCAGGAACCTTTCTTGTTTGACTTTAAAGAAGACTTAAAAAGTGATAAAATTCCTTCGAAATAGGCAAAACAGAGACTTTTAATTGACTGAGGTGATGACTTTATCTCTATAATAATACGCCAGTTCCGTCTGTCTGTGACTTTTGCAAAGTTGATATCGTCATTTTCCTTTGATGTTGCCGAAATTCTATTTGAAGTCGCCGAAAAAATTATGTCCATTTTGTTAGCGGGTTTACTTTGTTTACATCACGTGATGAAAACGACTCAATTTGATTTGCTGAAATAAATTTAACGGCTAACTTTCGAAAAATGGTGTCCTCTCGCCACCAAAAAAACCCACAAAAGAACGATCTTGAAAAAAGTAAAATAAGTGGTTCAAAAAAGCATATTTACAAAGAAAAAAGTCCAAGTGAAGAAGTAGAATAGTGAAGTTGGAAGTGAAAGTGGAGCTACGTCGAGCTAGAAGTAAAGTAAATTTAGAAGTAGAAAATAAACGCCACCAAAAAAAGGTACAGAAGAATGATCCCTTTACCTTGAAAAAAAGGGGGAAAAGTGGTTTAAAAAAGCATAGCTATATATTTAAAAAGAAAAGAGACCAAGTGAAGAAGTAGAAAAGTGAAGTGAGAAGTGGAGATAGATGTAAAGTAAAGTTAGAAGTAGAAAACAAAGGCTAGAGTTTAAAGTGGATTTGAAACAAATAGTAAGAACTTTGATATTTTTAGACGTTTGGTTTTTATGTCGGTGGAGCAAGCAGACTCGCATTTCCCAGCAAAAGCTACAGTTTTTTATTTTACCGCGTATGTAGCCATATTTGTTTACGTTTTGTTGCATAATTCATGTGCCCTGGCACGTAACTAATGTATTGTCCTAAAATTCAAAATGCTACATAAAGCTGTTGGCTGACTAAAAAACGGAAAACTTTGGTTTGTTGAACTGTAATGTTATTAATTTTACATTACTATTGCTTCTCTTCATATGTGTTTTACTAAGCATAAATAGCTAGCTTTAGTTTTAGGTAAGTGTTCCCAGTTTAAGTATATTTAACTGGGTGTCTTAGCTACTGTTAGTTAGCTAATGTTAGCCTCCAAGTCCAGCTCCCCATCCCATGGCTAGCTCTAACCTATGATTTCTGTTGTTATTCCTCTTTTTTAATTATCTATAGCTAACTACTATAGTTTCCAAATTTCTCTTCTTTTATGAGCACGAATTATGATGTAACAAGCTACCTAGCTACCTACAAAATCTTTTAAAGACTTGAACTTTTGCAGGATAGTAGGATGTATTTTTATGCCCATAGAGTATAGATGAATTCCGTTGTTTACATTTTCAGTGGTACGCTCTTTCGGCTTTGGCATTTGCGTGGCAGGGAAAAAGATTGGGGTGCTAGGTGAAGCAAAGTAATTATCAGTTCATTTCTTCAAACGAAGGCATTCTTATGACTTTTAATGAATTCAAATAAATCAGAAGGCATCAACCTACACTCGATAATAGTTTATAACCCCAACGATGTCCCCGTTAGAAGAAATCCACAGTAAAAGACCTTTCTTCACCAAATCCTAGCATCTTTTTTCCTGCCACGCAAAAGCCAGAGCCAAGGCTTACCGCTACCTTACCGCTAAAAAGTAAACAAATGACGTCACGTTGGACATTTTGTGTAAGATTTTAAGAACATTTTTTTTGTATATGCATTGCTTAAGTCAGCAAAACATCTAAAGCAACTTATTTTTTTAATGGCCTTTTGCCTAAGTGGATTTTTCCACGGGCCTTATCGACTAGTCTATATAATAATACGCTAAGTGTGTCTGTGTGTCTGTAACAGGCAAAGTGAATTTCTTCATTTTGATTTGATGTTGCCGAAAAATGCATGTCTAATATGTTAAATTTTCTGACGTTACGTCACCACGTCAATAACACTACTTTAACGTCAATATCTTACTTTATATTAATGAAGCCATTACAGTGCGCTTAAAACTTTGAGGCCAAATAACTTGGAAACGAGGTGGTGACGTCAATGATTTTTCACCGCATGGGTAACTAGGGACCACCTAGGACCAATTTGGGTAATTTTTCCAAACCTGGGTCCCCAAATCCGTTTCGGAATGGACGGGTTGATGACGTCATCAAAAAAACTTTAAAACCTAATATCTCTGCAACCGTTTGTCAAATGTACATGATCCTATACATTTTCTTGATCAGCGTTTCAAGATCTATACGATGAAGGCAACATGTATACAAATTTGTAAAAAAAAAATTTTCGGTTTTGACGGGTCATTGCTGACGTCAGCAAAATTTTTAAACCCTTATATTTCATTAACCGCTCATCAAAACCACACGATCATATACATTTTCTTGATCAGCAGTGTAAGCTCTACACAATGGACGAAACATGAAAACAAGTTTCTCAATTTCTTTACTTTATATTTGCACTGCTGACGTCAGCAAAAAATCTAAAACAACCTATTTTTCCATTGTCCTTCTGCCTATGAGGATTACTCCACGGGCTTTATCGACTAGTAAGTATATAAAACTATATAGAAAATATATAATAAGCGGGCGCAAATAGTTTTGTCACAAGTATTCTCGAAATACCTCATGAACCCATACAGTTGAAAGAAAAAAAATTTACTGGCGTAAAAGTGCTTTAGCTTGCGCCAATCTTGTGTTTTAAGATCAACCAAACCAAAATTTCTATATTGACGATAAAATCAAAGTGTGCTTTGTTCTTATTATTGGAAATAGACCATTTTATATTTTTATTCAAGGCCAAATCCTTTAACCAATTTGGAATCTCCTTGAACATTATATTAACACTATTGTGGCAACCATTCCACAAAAGTACTTTGCATATATAGTATTGCCTCTCTGTTACTTAAAAGGTAAAGAAATTGACGAGAAAAAATTTGCCACAACCTACATGTTTCACACAATAACAGAGTGCTTAAAAATTGTCAAATGTCTTCTCTTATTCACGCAAAACGTCAAAGTCATATGAGCATAACTATTTGTTTGATATTATTACTTGGTGTTCGCGATTAGTACTAGTTATCGCAAATATGGCATATATTTTCGAGTTCTGTTATTTTTGTGCCACTATCTTCCGAGTTTTTAGACGAAATTTGTTTCTTGCATAGCGTTGTAACCACGTTCTAACTCTTCGTTTAAACTTAAACTTTACATCAGGCAAACGTCTTTACATTCAGCCTTCTTAAATACCGAAATATTCGTCGGAAAAACTTAAGCAAGTTTGAATGTAAAGCAGACAAGAGCAATGCTTTACTTTTTTTATGTAAATCTTTCCACGAAGGTAATAAAAAATATCAAATATGCTCACTTACTTATAAATTCCATGTGTTGGATCCTTAATCCAACAATAATTTATTTAAAACTTGTCGGTGGCCCGTGAAAAAATCCCCGGTTTGCCCGTTTTTTTTATAACTCTTCACGTGCGTCTCGCTACTTGCGGTACCATTTTGCGTGACAGACAGAGTATACGAGTATTACAGTATAGATGCGTCAAATATTAAAGTGTTTAAAAATACCTTCAAATGACCCAATGTACACAAACTTATTTTTTGGCATGAATTTTATGATTTGTTGTCTTTTTTCAAATGGTGTCGAATGAAATATGCCAATACATAAATATTCACTCATTAACTTTTATTAGTATAGTCTGTTGTTGTGGTAAAGTTGCAAAACGGTTGTTTTGGCCCAGTTGTCTATACCTATTTGTTTGTTTGTATTTAAAACGTTGCCAATGAAAAAAACCTCGACTTAAGCAGTTTATCGTGAGAGTTTAGAATTTTTTTCTTATGTTATAGAAGTAGATATTAAAAAAATAGGCCTAAAAATGCAGCTAATTAGCAATTTATAAACTAGGTAAAAAATGGTTTATAGGTATATAAATCAAGATGATGCTTGTTTAAAATTTAAATTTTAGGTGGATGTTTTCAGGCGAATTTGTTATGAATTAGAATAGTCAAATCTTATAGCAGGGTAAAGCTGGAATGATGAAATTTTTCTTGAAAAAAATTAAACATAAATAGTCAGATATAATGTGTTTTTATTGGTTGTTTCCGTGGCATCAGCATCTTTTGATGGCGCACTGATAAAAAATGAAAATGCAGTAATAAACAGAGTTAAAAGTTATGATTAAAAATGTTTTAATGTGGAAATCGTCTTTAAGTATTGCTTCTCAAATAACATCTACTTTTCAATATTGGCGATGGATCCAAAAAATCATGAGATAATCTAAAAAGGTTTTTTAGTCCACTTTCTGAAAGTTTCATAAACACAACTTTTAGGCCTCAAAAAAAAATTTATTTTTCACAACATGGCCCAACATATAAAGCGCTAACTCGATAATCAGTATACTTTTGTTTTTGAACTCTAAAACGGTTTAGCAATTGTTTTGGCAAATGAGATATCACGGCTGAAATAATTATTCAACCATTTTCCGCAATTTCGAAAAGAAAAACGTTTTACTTTTTTTTATTTTCTATAGCTTAGCTACACCCATTCAATTATGGCGTAGTTAGAAAGAAAAATTTGACAAGATTACAACAGGCAGCAATAAAACGGTGCTTTCCTGGTAGAGTGCGCCTGAATGAACAAAATAACTTTCAAAAGGTCCCTAGTATAAAGAAAAAGTAAGTTAGCAAGAAATGAAGGGGTGTCACCTATAGCGTTAGGTATGATTTTTGATTGTCTAAATTAATAAAATGTGAACCGCAACGAGGGAAGTAATTTACGTGGATATTTTGTTCTCAGTGGGAAGGAAGATTTGAAGATCCAGTATATCGGCACCACGTTCTACGCCCCTGTTAAAGATGTCAATGTAAATCAATGCATTAATAAATTGATCTCCAGGACTTATCTCTGGATAACAACTTTCAACCCATCAAGACGAAAAACATATTATTTTCTAGAAGCAGGTTGTTACCAAAATGTTGTGAAGAAATTTAATACAAAATATCATATCGGGAAATAAAAACGATCTATAAGATTGCCACGTGATATATACAAACATAAAAAAACTAAATGATTATTTAGAGTAGCTTGGAGAGTTTTTAGTACTGATTATGAAATAAATTTAAATATGTTAAAGTTGGAACGTTTTCTTTATTTAAAATAAACAGTGCAACGTTTCTGACGTCATAAAACGATGTCTACTGCCAATTTAGTGACGAATTAACTAACTAATATTATTAAAACTGGCCCATGAAGTAGCTTTCAACAAACTACTATTTTAAAAAAATTTGTAAAACAAAATTGTAAGGCAGGATGTATTCGTAGGAGATTTCTAAATTAAAATTAAATCAAATTGCCACTATTTATTGTATCTTGCAGTCTGATAAACCACGATCTTTTTATGCCCTGTTTCATTTGATCATTAAAATATATTTATATATTAAAATATTAAAATATATGTGTTAAAATATCTAAAAGAAACATTTACAGCTAAGTCCAAATAAAAATTTACTATAAAGACTTGTAGATCTGTATCTATATTTTATATTTTGTGAATATTTTGAGTGACAATATGTATCTTCTTGTTACAATTTCCTTTTGACAAGATATATGTCAATGTGATATTACAGAAGGCGGGAATTGTTTAAGAAATTGATTAAGAAACTTATCGCCCCGCGCATGTTCTTGTGACCCGAGCTCCATCGGTAGTTTTGCCGTTGTTTAAAAACAAGTCAAAGTATGGACGGTTCTGTAGACCCGATAAGGGTTATATAGACCCAATATTTTTAAATAGAGGCAGTAGTTCCTAAGTTACAGGGTAGGGCATTTTTGCCTCCCTCTACCTTTGACCGGATCACTCCGACCCCAATCTGAATAGGGTTAAAAAAAGATGAGTCCTGTTTGATGAGCCTTGTGAAATAGGAGAGATTGCTGAGAAAGTAAATGAAATACCAGGCGATGAAAAACGACCGGAGGGACAGCCCTTTTGCGAAAAATTTTTACATAGTATATTAAAGCTTTTTTATTTCTTTTGTTAAAAGATGAGCAAGTGTTTTTCGTATTATCTCATTTACCTTCTCAGCAACTTTTTCTAATACACAGGATTTGAAATAACTTTCAGGACTCCTTAGATAAATGCATATTAAAGGGGCTACGAACCGGTTAAAATGCTCACATTCCGTATATCCCGCGCACATATTAAAAATCCGACAAACGCGTTTTGCGCAATGAACAGACCAGCGCACTTTGCTCGCTGGTTTAATATTTTTTTTAGAAAAGTATATTACAAAGAAATATTTCAGCAAGACTCATTCTGGATGAAAAAATGACCAAGGCTGGACAAGATAAAAATTCTAGATATATCTATATGTTCGAGTCTGTAAATTACATACATGCCGGTTCGTGTAAGTCACTAAAGTCGAAAACCGACAGCCGTTCCGTAGCCCCTTTAAAGAAGGGACTTTTGTATGTTATTCAACTGTGCTACTGGTTCTAAAACTTTTTATGGAAAGCATGTCATTTAAAGAGAATATTATTTAGTAACATTGTTTGATCCAGTTAGAGTACTTATTGGTTGAATATATTAAATTGGCTGACACTTTGTTATGAATCATATTTATCTAAATATGCCATGATTGCGGAAAAGTTGACCAAATGCATGTTGTTGCTAGACAACTGTGGTGAAGTTTAGCCTAAAGTAACTCAATGGTTATGACGAGAAAGTTTCTTTCACCAGGCTGTTCTTTGACAAATTTAATTATTCACCAGTAACAATTGCAAAATAGATTGACGAGGCATTTCTCGATAAGTGTTTAAAAAGACATTTTGATGTCATATTATGCGAAAATTGCGTAACAATTGCAACAGAAAATTTCATATAATTACGTATATTTGTAACAAATAGCGTAAAATGTCAAAAAGTTTATTGTAGGTTATGACGGGCGTGTTACAGTGTATAATAATGAGAAGTTTTGAGTTAAATATTTTCATAAGGTTCATTTCTTTGGTTACTGCTAACTTAACCCGTCACTCCTTCGATCCTTTAAAATTGATTCACTTGCTGGTAGATTTAAAAGAATTGATGGGTTCTGTATACTGCAGCAGCAGTGATAAAACTAATGGTTAAACAACGAAGAACACTGAAGGTTTTTAACAACGTCAGAGTATGCAACTATTTCTAGAATAAAAAAAATATGATCCTGCAAGTTTTTGAATTTGTTAAATAGCTGCTAACTTAGAACTTTGGTTTCTACAAATATATCTGCTAAATATTGAAAAAAGTGTATCGCAATAAACCACTAAAGCGGAGATGGTGTAGTAGTAGCGCATTCGGCTTGTAATCACAAGGTTTCAGGTTCGAGTCCACACTCCAGTGCACTTTAAATGGAGTGTTGTAAGCCAATTTGGTGCCATCTACTGACAGCTAATTTGCTTGTGTGGCAGGCAAGCAAGTTAGAGCAATGTTATACGTATCTCTAGCGGTAATGTAGCATAGTTACAGTCGGATGGGAGGGAAAAGCCAGCCGTTAGGATAGAATCCCCAAGGACGTTAACACTTCCCGTTACTTACTTACTTACTTACTTACTTACGTACTTACTAATAAAGCTGATAAAGTGTAATCGATATTGTATTTATTGTTAGTCTATTCCAAAAAAGAAAAGACGATTTAATTAAATGATTATTACACATTTAAGAAACTTTGGTAGTTGCTGTGTGAGAGAACGATAAACAAGAAGAAATATCTTGCAGTGCGCATTTTCGGTTGAGACATTTTTAAATATAATGTGAAGTTGGTAGTAACACCAGGGAATCCTGCTGATGTATTATAGCTAGATTTGGAAGTAATGGAATGATACATGTGTATAGAGCTACATTTTTATATTGTATATGAAAGCAAGTTGTGGTTTGTGTACATCTGCACTTATTTTCAACTGGCTCAGGACAGAAAAAGCAGGATCATATAGAGTAAATTAGTAATTCTTAAAACATAAAGACACCGAAACTGATTCTTCAACTATTCTCTTCTTTCCAAATACAAGTATCACCACTGCAGCTTTCTTTTTTATTTGGATTTCTTCAATAGTAATGATCTGTTGTTTGTATTTTCTGCTTGTGCGAAGTATCCAAGATTCCTAACAAAAATAATTCTTTTTTAGTAGTACTTATACAGTGAAGGGGAAGTGGCATAAGCTGTACTACGACAAAGTTTAAAATAAACTTTTGACGTTTTACTGGCCATTTGGACTAAAGTTTGTACCTTTTCACCACAGACAAATTTCGAGAATTTAGTTCTTCTGTGTTTTATTAAATTTATTCATTGCAAATGTCGCATGTAGTATTTCACTAGCGGTATGTTATACGATAGTATCTCTTTGGAAAAAAACAAAGTTTAATAAGGTCATGTAAAATGTCAGCAATGTCTAGAAACAATGGCAAATACAAGAATTCATGAAATGAGCAGAAGCTGTTATTTAATTCCTTCAAATTTTTTATTGTTCATCTTATAAAGTCTATTCCATATTCCTGCAAAGGCACTTTTTCATCATATTTTGGTTGAAATTGGATTGTGTGTTCAAAGCGACATACTTTCTTATTTATTTAACTTTCCCTTCTAATTTTACAAAGTTCGTCAATATTACGAAAGACCTCTTGTGTGTGTGCTTGACAGAGACACGTCATTAATTGGGTTTGTTAGGTAACATTAAATAGATTATCTATCATTTGTTTATTTTAAGATATGTTGTTTTAGCATTATTGCGTAAAACAGATGCTGATAGCGATTGTTAATGCTGTTGCCTTATTCGCCGTTGTAGTCATTGTTGTTGTCGCCATCGTCGTTGATGTTATATTTTCTTGATAGTTGTCGCCGTTGCTCTTTGTGTTTCTTTTTAATGCCTTTGTATATTTTTAGAAGTTTAACATGCCTTAATCCTATTCAGTCCGGGGTTTTTCGAACCTATTATGACCCGGGACGGATTTCGCCCCTTCCCCTCTCCATAACTTTTGATAGGCTTGTCCAAATTAAATTAAACTTGGCACACTTATAGTACTTCATGAAAGAAATTAAATACCAACAATAGATTTTTGCTTATGTCAGCAATTTTCTGTGACGTAGTCGGAAGCCTTAAATTTGTGTAAAGTATCTGCTTAAAATTAGTTTAAGAGCGGATTTTTACATTCTGTTTAAAGTATCTGACAGCCAGATAAATGTAATTTAACATATTTTCCGATTTTTATATAATTCGCATTAGAAAATTCTATGAAGAGAACAATCGGTTATGCCCTTTCAAGTTGTTTCATGTGCAACAAAACTGGTGTGCTGTTGAACTTGATTGACGAATCTTTCTAAAGAGAAGTTCAAAATAAACGACATTGCAACACGATTCGCCAGAGAAATAAATTTCTGGATAAGTTGTGATGTCTTTAGAGTGGAATGACTCTTTAATCCTAATCGATCCGAGGAGGGGCGGATTCCGTCTCCCCTCCGGTTTTTTTATAACTCTTTTTTGCTATGCTGCATGGTTATGATACTTACTAAGTTTTTTATATGTATCTATTAGGCACTTGCAAGCCAAATATTTAGGTCCTATACCTCTCAGAGCTTAAGATATTAGCTGTTACTCGAAACTACCCCCAAATATCTCTATGAGATCCTTATAATCGGGAAATTATAATAACTTTCGTTATGATTATTGGGAAATTGTTGGCCATTTTTGATTTGATCTATGTAAAAACCGGAAATTATGTTATAACCTTTATTTAGCTGTCAGAAACTTTGAACAGAATGTTAAAATTCGCTCTAGAACGTAAGTAATTGAATTTTATGCAGATAGTGGTAAATTAGATAAATTTCAAGCTTTCGATGACGTCACAGAAAAAGTGCTGACATAAGCAAAAAATATTTGCTGCCATTTTTCTTTCTTCCATGACGTATTATAAGTGTGCCACGTTTGGTCCAATTTGGACAAGCCTGGTCATAATATGTTCGAAATACCCCGGACCGAAACCGAAACCGACCGAAAAGAAACTTGGGGTTGAAAAATGTTGCATACAATAATACGTTATAAAAACAATACATACATGTACTCTATAATAAAGAAATAGTATGATTGGCAGGGGTTGATGTGGTCAACATTTTGTTTTGTTGAA
>JASGCC010002768.1:0-26861 GCA_030067915.1 Hydractinia echinata
TAAAAGATCGATACCTGAGCACTAAGCTCAAGACGTGGGAGGGTAAAGTTAGAACCAACTTTCACAAGAAGAAGGTACCGCAGGGTGGCTGCGAGTGTAAGGCCATCATCAAACTGGCGAGTATCTACAGGCAGGGTTGTAATTATTACATGCAGACCTATCTCGAGGAATGCAAATATAAAAAGGTTGACGAGTTTACTGCTTCTTGCTTCTATAGTGACTCAGAAGATGATGACGAAGACGAGGGTTTCACGCACTTGTAATAGTAGCGAGGTGTTGGGTGGTTGTTCCAGCCACCTAAACAAACATGAAGGTTACAGAGATGATGAAAGAAGCAAAATCACTGGGTTTAAAGGGGTATTCCACTCTCAACAAGGCCCCTCTTATGGAAATGATCCGCAAGGTCAAGTACAAGGACGCCTCAATGCAAACGGACGGTCCCTATTGTAAACCATGCACCCTTCACGCATGGCAGAAAAATCTGGAGCAATACTCGAGAGAGCTCGCTGAAAAGCAGAGACGTGTCGTACATGACTGCGGGCTTGTCATCGATCAGGACACTGGAGAATTGCTCGAGATTGTGTAGCCCCTGCGGAGCCGTCAAGGCGATCTAATATGTATGAACAACATATTAGACTATGAATATTCAGGTGGTTCCTCTAGGTAGAGCTTACATACTGTGCAGATTGAAGTTTTTTCATAAGTTCCTCCTTCGCCTCCTCACGCCCCTTTGCAACAAGCTGCTGTCTCTCACGATCATTGATGGCATTCACGGCTTGTTTCGTTCGTTGACGGACTTGCTCCTTCAGCAGCATGTATTTTTGCTTCTCCTGCATGATCAAGCTGAATTCATAGTCGCTGATCACCCCATTCTCAACAGCCTTGCTGATGAGGTCGACAACAGAGTTGAGCTTGGTCTCTGCGAGTAGTCTTATACTCTCATGCTTCTTCGACTTGACATCTAGCTTCTTCCCTGCATTCCGCAGACCTGCTTGTCCCAACCCCACAGCGATCGTGATGCCACCCATCGCGACAGCAAGCGGTACCCCGATCCCTGACAGCATACTACCGATGCCAACACCCGAGGTGATGACACTTATGGCAAGTAATCCATGGTCAGTGAATCTCACCCACGTACCATGCATTTTAAACTTTTTAGCGAGTTTATCCCGCTCTTTTGATTCATTGCGGAGGTACTGCTCTACCTCCTCGATTTTGCGCAGTTTGTACACTTGGCTTTCATCAAGCTCGTCAGGAGCACTCGGTAAACTAGGGTATATCTTTGCAATTTCGCTCATCTTTATTCTATAAGAAGATGCATCGTTAGCCCCACGAAGGCTACATTATTATCGTGATTAAGCTCGTCCGTCAGCATGAATTCCAGTTGATCTGTGGAGCCCTTCAAAGGAAGGTAGATTGGAGTGTCAAAACTCCAGGTTATCATGTCCCTCCAAGCGTCAAGCTCCTTGGTGGGAAGCAAGGCGAGAATCTTAGATTTGCTTCCATCTAGCAGGCAGTCGCCTTCATCCAACTGAGGGCAAACGAGTCTCAGCCGATGGTGAGCATCAGTTTTGTAGAAGCTGTCATGATCGCCCGCTGTAAACTTTACCTTATTATCAAAGGCCCGCCCCATAATGTCCTGCAGTGGTTGACCTATTATCACAACGTACCCCTTGTTAACTCTAACCCTACAGCGTCCGTTCGTGAGTACGAATAGCTTTATCCTGCCCCCTGCTTGGTTGTTGACAATAGCCGCGAGATCCTCGATTCGATATAAACCTGGCTCAATAGAGATGAGGACTTCCAATGGCCCTATATTCAGATTGCTGACTGCCTTATAGATGTTGATCTCGCTCTTGGTATGGATGTTTGACCACGTAGGTCGAATACTGATCGACTTTAGAGCGATCCTTGTATCCTGCCCTAGATGGTCTTCGAATATCGTAGGATTGTATATATCGGTGATGTACAGCTGTCTCATCTTTGTTCTAATAAGAAAAGATGAACATTTACTCGTATAATCCCAAGGCAAAGTATGCATCCAACAGGGGTGAATGGCCACTTGGTGCAACCAACTTGGAGCATCAAGACCTGTATGTATCGATGGACTCGCACATTTCCGTATCATTTTCCGAGTTTACCCAATACCCCATCAAGGTGACAAGTACGTACTTGAACGACCCTGTCATCCAGGGTTGGACGAAAGGACAAGCGTTGGACTACTGGAACATCCAAGTGAACTTCGCATGTCATTGCGCAAGCACGGCCTTGGGCATCTCTGCCAAGCACCTAACAGGCTCCGTACCGCTCGTCAACGCGATCTTCAAATTTCACGTGTACTATCACATGCGACGTATCTTAGAAAGGATGAAGGTACCCATGTCTTTCAACGATGGGTTCTCACGCTATAAGAACCCTTATTCCACATCTGGGTATGCGCAAGTCTGCAGAGAGTATGGTGCGAACCCCAATGGTCTCTACAAGACCAAGTCGGTATCGGCGTCACTCACCAACGGTAGATGGTGGCCCCAAGTTGAAGGTGATTGGGCCAAATTCATCATACCAACAAGTCAAGGCTTGACGTCGGAAGGCCTGACCAAGCTAAGTGAGAGTATCCGGGTTTACGTGGTATTATTGCTTGGATCACAGGCAGGGGCAAAGGCATCCCTACTCGGCTCGGGTGCAGACAACTATACAGCAAGGCAAATATTGACGCAAAAATTTAAAGCCATGGTAAAGCGCCAAGAGAACGTAGGACATGATATCACGGAGTTCCAGAAGGTGTTGCAATATGCCCGAACGCCGGTAAACTTCGCCGTCATGCCCAGTATCTACATGCTGCCCTCGGACCTTGAATTGCGTATCGGCAAAATGGTAGGGTACAACAACAACATCCTCATAGCACCTGCCAATGTCAATGTGGGGGTACGTGTTGATGTGAATAATCGCCTCACGGCTCCGCAGCTACTGCTACTGCAGAAACAAAAGCAACGCGGATCGCCTGGCGGCTCCACAGGAGTAACACAGTTCCAGGAGCACAAGCCTACAGAGCGAGCTATCAAGCATGCCACACCCCTCAAGCATACCCGGCATGCCATGCCGCCCCCTGGGCATCTCAAGCAGGTCATCAAACTTCCAAGGCAAGAAATATCAGGGGGCTGGCCGGCCCCCCGATCAGGTATGCAAGAAGGCGGGAAAAATCCGCATGAAATGGGATTGGTTAGTAACCAATCCCTTGGAGGCGGGAAAAATCCGCATGACGTGAAGTCGCCCGGCGGCTCCACAGGAGTGCACGAGGATACCAAGGCCGCCTTGGTTACAACAGGGGTAGGCCTCATCCTTGCCTACATCTGGCTGAAAAAATAATCGCAACGTTACTCCTGTGGAGCCGCTAGGCGATCTAGTGTGTTTGATAACATACTAGATCGCCTAGCGGCTCCACAGGAGTAGTACTCTACCGTCTACGATGGTTGCCCCCTCCCTTCCCAATATACGTCACAATAACAGCGACGACAGCAGCGATGGCCATGTATAGATGCCTTGCCACATATTCGACAACAGTTGCTACTACTCTCAAAAAGAAGGAGACAACGCTGCCAATAATCCCTGGTAGAGCAGCACCTACCTTACCTGCTAGGTACTTCCGAAACTTTCCGAGCCTTTCGAGCTGCTTCTCCACAAACCCCTTCCCCGCAGCACTTCCTCCTGCGGCGCCGGCACTGCCGGCACTTCCTCCCGTAACGGCGAGTACAATGGTGGAAACCAGTAGACCAATGGCGGAGATTATGGAGGCTATCGTCAGCCCCTGCTCTTTGAAGAGGATCTTAAGCTTTTGAAGCAAAGACGTGTCATCTGCAGCGATTTTCATCAACGTTTCCTTGATAGTCCCCAACTGGCTGTAAATTTTCTTTGAAAGTATGTCATGAGCACCCCGCGTGGCCTCTTTTCTATCATTCAATTCTTTGATCTTAACCTCAAGCTCCTTGATTTCCCCATCGAGTTCTTTCACCTTACCCTCATCTGCCCCGGTTTTCTGCTTCTCGAGTTCTTTCACCTTACCCCTCGTCTTGCCAATCTCGCTATCGTATGTGACCATCTTCCTTGTCAAGATTTTCAGGTTGCCTCTTATACTCTGAAGTTCGAGGTCAAGCCCCCTTCTTTCGCGTTCAGTGAAGGTTTCAGTACCACCAAATGAAGTATCTTTGGATCAGGCTCTCCGTTTCATCAAGGACGTTCTCGAGCAGCGGCATCATTTCGATATCATCGGCCTTCTCTTCAGAGATAATGTGATCAATCTCGTTAAGGAGTTTCTGAGACCTTGTTTTACTGCCTTTGTTTGGTGTAGTATAGTCGGTAAACCCCAGGGCTTGCAAGCGCTTTGTACCTAAACTCCTCCGTATCTCGCCAACGCTCCTCAATTCACCATTCTTTTTCGTGATCTCTATGCCATCGAAAAGAAGCTGGTTTCCTCGTGCCTCAAACATGTTGTACCATCTCGCGCTTGGCTGCCCAGCTCCTCACCAAGGTGTTCATAGAGAGCGTCGACCTTTGATTTTAGTAGCTCTCCCCTCTGCCTTGTCATGGTGTCTTGTTGACCCCGCTCTTCTGGCGATCTCGCTGTCGCGGCATCAGGCTGGATGGGCAGGTCTTCAGGCCTACTGAAGGATTCATCCTGCTCCGCGTCGTCTGAAATGTTTTCCTCCAGTGTAAAAAGTCGTCTCCTTCGTATGCTGGATTAATCGGCATTTATTCAACCCGCAAGACCCTACTAATAAACATGTACGGAACTATACTTGATCCTTATGCAGAAGTCAAGACTATGCTGGGCATTAAAGGTAAGAAGCAGCGTGTTAAAGTAAGTCACGTCCCGTCGACGATCAATCAGAACGAGGACTTGTACGTCGACGTACCAAACATGGGGCGGGACCACGTCATTTTCCCAGGCTCTCTCAAACTCCTTTTTAACCTGGAGCTTGAGGGTACGAACACGAAGAGAACCATTGTCAGCAACATTGGCAAAGCCCTGGTGCAAAACCTACGTATCACGTTGAACGGCAACGAGGTGCAGAACATCAGCGACTACAATACCTTAGCGGTCTATAGGGACTTGTGGCTCCCAAAATTCGATCGTGAAAACAACCTCATTCTGGAAGGCATCAATCCCAACGATGGTACAATCAGAGCCCTCCAGGTGAAAGCAACGGACCATGTCGGTACTCTCGAGGAAAAAGCGATCGTGGTAGCGTATGGCAACACTTTCTGTATACCGCTAGGCAAGATGTTTGAGTTGACGAGAGACCTACCCTTCTACCAGGGAGGACTGCACGACAGACTCCAATTCGTCCTGCATTTCAGCCCTTATGGTGATGTCATCAAAGATGGAGGTACAGCAGCTTCGGGGAGCACGGCAGCCAAACCAGCGGATGCTCAGTACAAGATCACCAACATCGCCCTAGAGTTTGACAAAGTGCACCACGAGGGGCTTAGCAGTGCTATGATGTCACGATATTCGAGACTCGCGCTGCCATACGAAAGGATCCTGAGAAGCAAAGTGGTCACTATGAAAAAGTCTGATACGAGCTATAACCTCCAGATCAATACACCCGCCAAGAGTCTCAAGGGAGTGCTACTACTGTTCGTAGTCCCCGCGCAAGTGAAGGCTTACTCCGGCGTCAACGAGGTGTTCTACAACCCCAAGATCGAAAAAATCTCGATCACTGTCGAAGGTGAGCCTAACGAAATGTATAGCCACGCCATGCTCCCAAAGGATCACCTTGAGCAAGTCTTTGAATTGTTTGGTAGTCATGACAGTGAGGTGACGATCGGGCAGTTCATGACCGAGAGATACGCGCTCTTCATCGATTTTCGGTCAAGTCCAGATAACAGTCTGCATGGGAGTGGTAGACCATTACAGAGACTCAGTGACGGGATAACCCTCCACATGACCAAGAAAGCTGACGGAAGTACCGGGGATTTCAAGTGCTATGTGTACTTGCTGCAAGACGCGCAGCTTAACATTTTGGATGGGCGATTCCACGGAGTGGAGTATTGAATAAAACATGGCAACTCTGGTAATTATGGCAGGAGGTGCGCTAATCAACGCCCTGGCATTCAGCGGCTCAAATTATCTCTTTAGCAAGCTCTCGGGGCATGGTGAAGAAGAGCGAAAGAGGCACAACAAGGCTGTTGAGCAGCTACAAACTGCTCAAGCACAATGGATCAGAGATAGACAGGCAAAGATTGACTGGTACAACAAGCAGCGGGAGTTACAGCGTCAAGCAGGTGAGAGTTTGAAGGAGTTGGATGACGATCTATACCAGTACTACATTGCGACGCTGGAGAAAGCTCCGAAACTATCCGATTACTACACACCTTCCAAGCAACAACAAGACGGTGAGCTGACGTTCATCGTTGGCTCCTTAACCCTTCTAGGGGTGGTCGCGTACAAATACTTGTAAGGTCGCAGATCTGAGTATCTACATCCAGACAAGGTTTTGACATGTATAATAAAGACATGTCAAAATTAGTGACCGAGAAGGAGGCTGAGAAACTCAATCTATTACACTCCGGAACATCTCTGGACTGGACGGAAAGCCATCAAATTACTCGCGAAGGAGAGTAGTCTATCCAAAAAGAAGGTTACTCATTGGCTGACTCGTCAACTGCTCTGGCTTAGACATATTCGAGGACCTAAACGCATCGACTACCCTCATTTCACCATCACGAAGCCTAATGAAATGCATCAGTTTGACTTGCTCTACATGCCGCATGACAAGCTGTACGACAATACGTACAAATACATTTTGACGGGCATCGACGTGGCCTCTCGCTATAAGGTGGCTAGGCCCCTTCGCACCAAGAAAGCCAGCGAAGTCGCCGAGATGATCAAGGACATTTACGCGAAGACTGGAGGCCTTCAATACCCCAAGACCTTCCAGTGTGACAACGGGTCCGAGTTCAAGTCAGACGTGACAAAACTGCTAGAGGGCAAAGGCGTCGAATTAAAGCGCGCAACCACAAAGTACCACCATACTTTTACAGCCTTCGTGGAAGCCTACAACAAGGTGCTCGCGCAGAGGCTCTTCAAACCGCAGGATGCACAAGAGTTGGTCTCTGACGAGCAAAGTACCACTTGGGTTAAACACTTGTACACCATCGTCAAAAGTCACAACAACACCAAAACTGTCATGATCGGCATGAAACCTTCGAAGGCGATTAAACTCGAGGATGTCCCGCTTGCGAAAAGTGAGCAGCATCGCCTAGCGGCTCCACATGAGTACCCTGAAGAGAGGCCCCTACCTGAGGATGGTCTCTACTTGTATCTTCTACAACCTGGAGAGAAGCACGGTGATGCTAAAAGACGCGCGACCGACGCATATTGGAGCAAGAAAACGTATAGACTCGATCGTATTGTGGGTGGTACAAGGTTGTTGTACTATTTGAAAGACGGTCCCGAAAGAAGCTTCGTGTCGGAGGAGTTGATGCTGGTACCGGAGGATGTTGAAGTACCCCCAGAGCATGTCAAAGAGTGGTAAATGGGTTGTTTTTTTGTGGCTTGTGAGAGCTACAAAATTGTGACTTAATCTTCTTTTGTAAATTCTCGATGCAAGACATATTTTATCTTATCATTTTGAGATCGGACAGGACTCTCTTCTCTACCGAACCTGAGGAAGTAATAATGGTCGTACTCCGTCATTAAAATTTCTTCCTCCCTCTCCTGGAGATCCTCCTCCAAGTTGGAGATGGTTAGATCCCTTTGTTCAAGATCGTCATTAAGGAGCGCCAGGGTTTGGCTCTGTTCTTCGACTAGCTTGCGCTGCTCCCCGAGCTCATCTTGTAATTTTTCCACTCCCTTCCCGGCTAACCATCTCATAAGCTCAACGGCTTTGGGCTTTCTTGATCTAGCAGTAACTTCAAGAGCACCATCCAAGGTGACGAAGATATCATGCCAATTTTGGCCTTCCGGGGGGGCGGCATGGCATGCCGGCCCCCCACCATGTATCTTTAAGCGTGTGTTCTCCACCATGTTAAGCGCTCTACAGGAGGTTCGAATATCATCAATTCCCAGAAACCTACCAAGATCAGCACGCTTGAACAGGGGCTGATTTTGTCCATCAAAGAGAGTCTCGATGGCTCCCACGGGCACGGCGTTAAATAGAGTAATCTGTGAAGACATTTTTGACTTGTAATGATTTCGGAATCCGAAAATCTTTTGTATGGACGAATCTATACAAAATTCAGGAGGAAGGTATAAAGACCTGGTTCCGTCAATAGAATTGTGTTTGGCTGGGTGTGGACTCTGGAGTCCACACCCTGGAGATCAGTAATAGCGTCGCTCACTTCAAAATTTTCCAGGACCGAGGGTGCTCAAGCCTCACGTACAAGCAAGCGTGCTTGGACTTTTTTAACTCGGTCTTGATATTCTCCCAATCGGAGATCATGTTCGTCTCTTCGTCTATCATCTTCATGTCCGCTCGGATATGGGGGTACCACATGAACAACTGCTTTTCCTGCCTCCGAAGGTTCTTGGGGATAGCTGTGTATGACTGAGTCAACAACCATAAGCTGTGCTTCTTATGGCGACCACTGATAGCGAGCTCGAGTAGGGGTTGTCGACGCTTGTCGAGGCTTTCATCAGCGATCATGTCATCGATGATAAAGAGCGTCTCCTCGCCCGCTAGGAGCTTCGATAGTTTCTCGATCCAGTCGAAGAGTTGATCCTTGGGCTCTATCAGGAAGATATAATCTTCCTTCCATAGTGATGCTCGTTCAAGATAAGTGGTATTCCACCGCAGGGTAGGGCAAAGTATGACAATGTTGTTGAAATGTTGCTTGTATTCATTCTCCAGGAGGTCCAGGACAAGCTGCGTTTTACCACACGAGGTGGGCCCCGTGAAGATCGCTGTATGCGGGTCTTTCACTATGTCTAGCATTTATTCTGTCTGCCGGTAGCAGATAGAACCTTGTTTACTCGGAGGAGCAAACACGAATTGTGGTCAACTATTTTGGTTTAGGCACGATAGATGCAGGAAGCCACCCTTTGGAGACGGCCATCTCTCTTGAGGCTCTTCCCGCCGAGAAGTAAGCTACCATCTTGAGAGCATCGCTCGTGTCCATTTTGGTTGATGGGCTCGTAATGCCTAGGAATTTCTTCCCCGCCATCGCGTAGGCAAACGTGAACCCTAGGTCCACGACAGTCTCATAGAGCATGTCGATAATCTCTTTCTCTTTCGGTGTAACGTTGGTTGTCATTTATTAGGGGGGCCAAGACATCTTGAAAATGTCAATATCAGGCTGTCGCGTTTGCTTTTGTTTTTGCTTGGAGCTGTCAGGCGCATGTACTCCTGCGGAGCCGCTAGGCGATGGCTCAGAGATTTCGTCAGGCTGTGGAGCCGGCGGCTTACGGAAAATGTAGAAACCAACTCCCACACAAACTATGACGGCTAAGCCTCTGGCGCTATAGAGATAGCCTGACTGCACAGAACTCGCTCCTGAAGAGGTTTTGACTGTAGATTCTACAGCCCCCTCTTGTTGCTTCAGATCTTCCTTCCTCATCTTCATCAGTGCCGCCAACTTGTGACCTTGTGCAACTCTCCCAGGGTTCTTTACAGGCTTTATAATGACTTGCTCTTCTTGTTTCTGTTGTTCGCTCATTTGTTATAAGAGTTATAACAAATTTTGTAGATCTCTACGACTCTTTCTCCTTAGTCTCCTCCTCCTGCTCTTCAGCGCTCTTGGTCGTGGTGAGCTGGCAGTGGTTAACAGTGTGAGCGGCTACTAGAAGAGGCGTTAGAAACTTACCAAAAGCAGAGTAGACGAGGAGGCCCAAGTCAGCCATACTATCCTTGATGATAGGGTCCTCCTCGATATCTTTACAAAGACTCTCTGCGCTGTCAAGCTGCACCACACGCCCTACAATTTTGCTGTACATGCTGATAGCTTGTGATGATAGGGCTTTAGCTGTCTTTTCACCCTTCTCTTGGAGTTCACGTTGAACAAACTCAGTGTAAAGCTTGTCTACCGTCTCGGGTGAGGCTTTATCCAGTGATGCCTCGGTACACTTTTTCGAAAGTAAGTGCTTCTGTCCACGACGTATGGCCTCTTTTAAAGGTTGACGTTTGTCAATAGGTTTGTCTTGATGCTGTGGAGGTGGTGTGTCCACTTCATCAAATATCTCGGCAATATCAGACATCGTTTTTATTATACGACGGTAACGAAAGAAGATGAGTATAATCAAGATATAGGGCAGGAGTATAGCTATACAAAGACACAATTCCATTTGTTTAGATGGTTGGTGAACAACCACCTAACGAGCATTCTAATTGGAGATATAGCGGCTGCCTTTCGATTAATTTTCACTTACCCACAAGGGTTGGATGTTTGTGTAGTGAAGCCTTTCTAATTGTACTTCTTCGCTGGGGTACTCGCCATTCTTTCTGTGTTTAACAGGGGTTTTGTGATCGAATTCCCACTGCCCCGGTTTCCCCAGTTCATGCCGTCTTTAAATTGGGCCTGGATGTGTCCAATAAATGTGCAAATGTCGCACCCCAGGTATTCTTGGGATGATATCTCTGTTTCACGTCTTAGAGCATTGTGAATCCTTGCCATAATAAGGTTATACATATACCCGGGGAATTTGCATTCCTTGCAACGGCTTGGTCGTTTTTCATGCGGGCACTTTGTATGCTCTCGCGAGGCCTTATGACTGTTCCGACATTTTCTGCACATTTTTGTTTGTTGGCCTTTACCAGGGCCGTGCGCCTTGATTTTGAAGTTGTCGAGTGGTATGGTTCGCTTACAGTTCGAGCATTTTTTAACATCCTCCATCTTGTTGAGTTTTGTAAAGTGCCACTTCACAAAACATTGGACGGGGTTTACAACACAAGCGGAGATGTATGTACACCATCGTCATGTACAACTCGTTTATCGTAAAATGCCGAGAGCCCCAGCTTGTTCTGCTCGTACGTGACCATCCCCTGGTTGTGTACCCTGAAACCTACATTTTTAGCTGTATCTAGCTCACCCTTTAAAGCTCCCAGGTACCTCAACCAAGTTACTTCGTTCTGTCTCTTTGACATACCTTTACACGAAAACTTTGTGCCTTCTTGCCCTTCGACAAAGTAACACTTTGCCGTCAAAGCAATCATCCTAGACCCGATGAATTCAGGTTTGAACAACCCTCCTGTTCGACTCGAGTGCTTGTCAGTGACGAGTTAGTGTTTCACGTCAGAGTGGTATGCCATCAGGGATTCGCAGCTCTTCTCCAGAAATGGCAAAATACGCCGAGTCCGTATCTGTGTACACATACTCAAAGTCTCGACGATCCACGTACTTGTCCAGAAAATCATAATAGAACTCGAGCATGCGCAACTTGGCTAGTTGGTAGACGGCAATGCCACACTGGTAGGCTCTATCTATGCTAACCCCGTGCCTACCCTTTCTGATCTCGTACGCGTCTCCGATCTCTTCAAGGTCTTCAAGGTACGGGCTTCTCATTGCTGTATCGACCTCCTTCTCATTTCTCGTGAACGTGGTGTTGGCGTGCCTTGCCAGGTCCTCGATCATCTTCCCATAGAAGCTATTACCCTTTTCCCGCTAAGACTACTATAAAAGTCCTCATGCTCGACTGGTTCAGCTTGTCATAGCTTGACAGCCATTCGTAAGGGAACACGAGCTTTTCGAGCCCACATTCCAGAGACTTGCACCATCCGGCATAACTCATCCCAGGGGCTAGAAAGTTTTTGATGTCAAGGAATTTAAACTTCGAGGTTGTGAGGAACATGTAGTCGTTGTCTTTCTTTGCCACTTTGATCTTCTCGTGCACCTTCGCGTCGTCGTCGTTTTCAGCAATTCGCTCAACAAAGTACCGCTTGATCAGGTTGATATCATACTTTCCGCTGTTAAACCCGATCACCGCCACTTGGTTCACCCACTCGTTCCAAGCTTCTTGCTTCTTGACAGGGAGCATGTCAAAATCCTCTGGTTTGGGGTGCAGTCTTTCGACTTCTTCAACGATGAGAGCTTGCCTTTTCTCAAGCTGCTCAACAAACTTCTTAACCAACACATTGGGATACTCGTGCATGATGAACGTTGGATGTTCATTGAGACTATCGTGTATGGCGACACTTACAGGGATATGCTCCGAGAGATATGTTAGATCGGATGTTTGCCGCTGGTGTAAAGGTGCTAAGAGGGCCTCAAAGTCAAACACGATGTAGTGGGGGTATGGCCGAAATTCTTTCTTGAGGTACCCCTTACTTTTTGGCGGGTTCTCGCACTCCCAAGCTGTCACGATGTTATAGCCCAGTTTTTGAATATGGTCCTCCTTGAACTTAGTGAGATAGTACTGATTCTTATCCGCGTTGGTTCTGTTAGGTTGACAGGGACATCCATGCCACTTGCAGCCGTGATATTCGTAGACTGTTTTGGTTTGTGGGTCATAGCCATCTACAAGGTAGACCTCCCTACCTAGATCACGAATCACGCGTTCTCCTCCATGCCCGCAGAGTGCATGATGTATATGATTCCCGGTTTGCTCCGACATGGCTTCTACCCACCGACATGCCGCGTCACTGTAACCACCCTTGTTGTAACCACCCTCGTTGTAAAAGACCTTCTCGGACCTCTTGACCTTCTTACCTTTGCAAATGATCGTCGTTTTTACACCTTCGCACTCGTTCTTTTTATGCCGCGTGAGGTTTTCGGTTCTGTTGAAGATCTGACCGCAAGCCTCGCATTCCCAACTCTGAGTTAGAACATCCAGCTTCTTGATATAGAAGCAGTGCCCATCCAGCATGCCGAGATTGATCGTGTCTAACCTCTCTTTGTACTGATTTTGACCATAGACGAGCCGCCATGGGGTCAGAGTTCTTCTTGGGTTCAAAGACTCTGATGTTGATCTCGAATCGTTTGGCTATACCCTCAAAGTCTACGAGCTTCGTGGCACGTACATCTTGACGCTTTAACTCGGGGTCCTCGTAGTACTCGCGTGCTAGTTTGAGGGCCGACCTTGTTAGGAACTTTTCGCGCTTCTTTCGCTCTGCCCGGTTGTGCACCGCGAGACATCTCCAGAAGCACAGGTTGTCGGTTTTTTCATCCTCGTTGTCAAAGCTGTAGATGCACCTCTTACCCCCCAACCAATCTGGAAGTGGTCCGCATCCAAGTAAGGGCTCCCTCGTAGAGATGATTTTGACCCGCACGTGCTTAAAGACTATTTTACCTTCGTACGCTCCGGGGGTTTCGATGGTTCTGTCGGGTGGTAGGTAGGCCTTGGTCCAGAACTCTGCATCTTCCAGATCGAGGCGCTGCATCTCGCATTCTTCCATGAAGGCCTCGATTTCCGCCAGGCTTGAGAGTGACTTGGAGCTCTTGCTCTTGTGGTATGCCGATACGTCTCCACCACCTCGGTAGATGTCGCAGCTGAAACTGTAGACTACCTTGACGCGCATGTCTACGTGAGGCGTGATTTTTTGCATGATAGCCTCCGTCAGCGGTTGGTTGAGGTTCTTGTTGAACTGCCACGTCTTGATGCGTCTCCCCTCCTCCAAAAATTGCGTGTCATTCGCATCAAATATGTTCTGGATGTCCTCGATCCCTTCCTGGTTCGTGGCTTGCTCCTTCCCCCCTCCGAACATGTGTTTGAGGTCGGTGATTCCCTGATATTCATCTTCAATGGTGATCTGTTGGACCTCATCGTGGAGCGTTGTCGCTCCTGAGATTTGCTCCTTCGCCTTGTTATAGTAGTAGGTAACTGTATCCCGCACGCTCCGTACTCGATCGGCAAGAGCGTCGCGAGTTGCTGCTACTGGTGCTGACACGGTGTCATATAGTTTGCTGATAGCATTCCTGAACCAACTCATCTTTTATTATGGGCCGGTTTCAACTAGCGCAGTCGAGTAAGGGGGCTTACCTTACTCAACTGCGCATGCGCTGGTTTTTGTTGATGTTAGCATTATTACTTGACAGCTGTGCGCATGTCCTGGGATTGTCGGGTTTGTCGGAATCGGATTGTTATCGGATTTGGTTTCGGATGCCGTCGGATTTTCCGATTTTGAGAGGGCTAGGTGTGGAGGGAGGGAGGAGCGTTTTTAGTGGGGGTTTGTTGATCAAAACCCTAAAACCGACCTAAAATCACTCCCTACTACTACTGGTGTCGACCAGAACTGTAGTATTCGCGTCCTTGAATTGGAATGTTTATTCTATCATAAACAAAATTATCGGCGTTGCAGTTTTCTTGTTTAAAAGATACGATAAAAAATATATTATCAATAATTACTTTCAGAAAAATCGATCTACGGTGTCCAAAATTCACTAGATTGGGAGATATAGCCTTTCTTTTTTGTTCTTTTCCGTGCGACTATTGTTATAGATGGATTCTGTGTAGTACAAAAATATTTCTGTAAATGATGTCCGCTTACGGCTAAACAACCTCATTCAGTCCGCTTTTGTCTCAATTTTCGCTAACCCTCTCCCCACCTAAGGTGCGGACGTTCTTTATTATTGAGGACCCCTTTTTGCCGCAAAATTGATGAACATGCAACCTCGTCCCCGGCTAGGCATATAATATTTTGACGGGATATGATGTCATATGATATATCCTTCAGATATGCTGCCGTTGCAAAAAATGTCTGGCAGGTTTTATAAAATGTTTTTATGAACTTTTTTTTAGCCTGTGATACAAGGAAAAAATATAGGCTACATCATCAACGATGGTCAGCTTGACGAGAAAAAGTTGCACAAGCTACGGAGCCATTTAATACATTAATACAAGTGCCACGGATAAACATATCTGCCATGCAAGAGATGAGAGGGAAAGGGTTATATTGATTTTCC
Organism: Hydractinia echinata; assembly: GCA_030067915.1. Classification (NCBI taxonomy): domain Eukaryota; kingdom Metazoa; phylum Cnidaria; class Hydrozoa; order Anthoathecata; family Hydractiniidae; genus Hydractinia; species Hydractinia echinata. Next base: position 14,833 of record JASGCC010002768.1, read on the forward strand.
TACGTTTGTATTTTTGATAATACCCTATTTAATCTAGATACCTAATCTTTCTTTTCTTCAGAACCCTACTAGGTAATTAACCAAAATTTAGACAACCTTATAAAAAGTGTATTTTCCAGACCATCCATCATCTAACTTGGTATTGGGTGGGCCAGATAATACACCTCTTTTTAGCTACAGTTGTTTGCTCATTTCTGTATTGAAAAAAGGAAGTAAACAGAGTGATTTAATAAGGCTTTTGACCATGAACATTATTATAATAATAATATAATCTCTTTCATCACCATAATGTACAAGAGTACTAAGGTATATATAAACTTTTAAAATAAAACACACCAACAAATAAAAAGTTTTTGGTTTTCTTGGTAGCTATAGATATACATGCTAAATATATACAAAAAGAGAAAAGGAGAGAAAAGCAAAAAAATAAGAGCAACGAGACGGTTTCGATAAAGAAAACTGAAAAGTGACACAGCCCTCTACAATAAATATATCAGCACGGGAAAGTTACAGACTAAAATGAATATTTCTCATTTACTTAAAAAAATAATTAGTCCCATGGCATAAATTTTAGTAGGTTTTGCCAGTAACCCTACCTAAAACATATGTGAAGAAATACTTGTAACTTTTTTTTATTTAAAATTAAATAATTTTTTAAAATTATTTCACTTTTCTTCATTAGCAAGCCTCATAATTCACAAACAGTTTACTTCCTTCTTTCAATTCTCAATAGGAGCATTATTGAGATGTGCATATTTTACATGGCTTAGCCCCACAAATATCGAGGGATATAGCCTGTCTATTATTTCCAGGAGGGGCCATGGCTTAGATGGGGAGTCCTAGAGTATTTAATGCTCATTTTGAGCTACACAACCCAATTAGGGTCCGCGCTCTACTAGACAACTCCCAGCAACATCCAACAGCCCACACAGTGTGCCATCTCCCAATTTCTCTCACATGGCTTGGGTTAACCCAGGGCTATGGTAACATTCACTCGCCCATGTTTGAATCGCGCCAAGGGAAATCGAACCCTAGTCTCCCGCACAAAGTGCGAGAGTTATAACCACTAAACTACGGCGCACATATATAACAAAAGAAAGATTTCTTTAAACAATGGTTAGCTGAAACTGTGAACTTGTGTATTAATTTTTGTAGTTCCAAGACAAGAGTTTTACACATGTATATATATAATTATGGTTTTGTGACACTTTCCAGCCGAAATACCAAAAACAAAAGGCTAAATCTTCCTATTAGTAAATAATAATCTCAGTCTTATAAAAAAGTAATAAAAACTGCTCTTCAGGGATTCTCTTGTTGGTCCAGCTTTTTTTAAACATTAAATTCGAGTGATGAAAATAAACTTTTCAGAATCGCTAGGACTTGATGGTCTTTTTTTCAGCCGCATTTGGCAGCTTTGATTGAATAATCTTAAAAACAGCTCTAAACAATTTGATACTTTCTAAACCAGTAAATGTTGACACATCACTCTCCTGAGAATTTTTGAGTCAAGGTTAGTGGAATAGGTCCAGACAGTTCATGTTCTGTGTCCATATAAAAATGTTCTGTACTTTTCTTCAATGTCTATTGACATTGCTTCAGTATCACCACTAAATTCTCCATCTGGAAAGTCCATGCTGATTTTACTAGGCTCAAAACTTAAGAAAATTCATTTTTTATGTGGTGGCCTAATTGATTTCTTTGGAGTGCCTTGTTACATTCATTGACGGTGTCAAAAAAATACAGGATCAGGGTTTTCTTTTATTGGTTTACCATCTAAGCCTAGTTTACCATCTAAGCTTTCTTCAAGGATATCAAATTCAGTTTCTCTCAAACGAAAGCTTAGACCGCAAACATGGATGTCAGAGCAAATCCCTGAAATCCAACCCACCTCAGCAAGTCCCAAATTACAATCAGCACAAAATCAGTGGTGGTCTTCTCTGTCCCTATTAAATAATTCACAAATTAATTATATTTGTTCGAATGAGTGAGGCCATTTGCACTCAAAACAAAGGATTTCCTTATATTGACCATGTGAGCAAGAAGCAATAGAATTAACCAATCAAAATTGCGCCATCAGTATTCTGAGCACATTTTTTCCCACCTTAACTACCGTATTTTCTCCAATAAACGCCCGCTCCCTTTTAATGCCCCTCTCCAATAAACGCTGCCCCCCCCTAAAATCTGAAATTTTTTATAAACGCCCCTCTCTAATAAACGCCCTCCCTCTAATAAACGCCCTCCCTCTAATAAACGCCCTCCCTCTAATAAACGCCCCCCCAATGTTCTTCAAAGGGGGTGTTTATTAGAATTAATAAAAAAAAATTTATCGGATATTCCTGGAATAAAATAAACGAGTTGGACCATCAATTTCCTTTTTATTTCTATTGAACAATATTATTTATAAAGTTTATAAATTATAAACAGGAAACATACAGTGCTGATCACGAGTAAAGCTACACATCTTTGAGAGTACCAGTGCAAATAAATGCCAGTAAAATAGTTCAGAGTGAGAGTACAATGCGAGTAAAATAAATGAGAGTAATCTTTTAATAACGCGAGTACGCAATAATTAAACTACTCGCGAGTAAATCTTTAAAAAAATATATTATGTTACTTGCGAGTTATATTAAAGAAAACATAAGAAGACATTAATTTTAATTCACCATTTAATTATTTTTTTTAATTTAGTTTAAAATTAAAAATAAATTTTAAAGTTTCAACTTTTCCGTCTCTTCTTTAAATGCTTTCGCTACTTTCGTTATGTGAAATCACTTTCCAGCATGTTCAGAATGATATCTAATTATAGTTATGGTTATCAATTGCCACATGCAGACTTTGCTTTCTGAATATTTTCAACAAACATTGCTTTATAACTCAGACAACAATCTGTATAATTTTAAAATATCGCCGTAGAAACAGGAACGTCACTAAGCTTGTTTATCTTTTTGTTTTTGTGGGGATGTTTAAAGATCGAAGCAACAAAAATAACGTGATTTTTCTTATAAAAAAAAACAATTTAATGTTTAATGATACATTTTTTTTAAAAATCTAAAAAATAAAAAATATTTACATCTAAAAAAATATTTACAAAAAAGTTATGCAGTTTTTTTTCTTGATGTTTAAGTTCCAATAAAGCATTGTATCGTTGTTTTCACTTAGAAATTTCTCTATCCAGCACAAAGGCTGTTCTTTTGTCCTTATCCAACTTATCAATTAAATCTAATTATTCATTAAAATCAATGTGTTGTGACATCTTCTGTCAATGATTGGATGAATGAAGAGCTTGTCCTAACATATCTGAGAAGATTCTAGGTATGTTTACTTTCCAAAAGAGACTATTAGCCTGGGATACATTCAAAGCTCACATGACAGGACCAGTAAAGTTGTTGAAAGATATGAAAAACAGACGATGCTCTGATTCCTGGAGGGTGCACCAAATATATCCAGGCACCAGATATTCATGGAATAAACCTTTCAAGAGTCACACGATGGAGCTTTATGATGAGTGGCTAGAACCGGCGTCCACGAGTTCAACCAAAAGCTGGGAATATGAAAAGCTGCACCAAGGCGTTTGGTAATCAGTTGGATCTTGCAAGCATGGAGTCGACTAGACAAAGCTCTCATCCAAAACTCATTTAAGAGTTGCGGATTGAATTTAAAAGCTGATGGTAGTGAAGACGACTTTTTGATACACTGCTTTAAAAACGATCAACCATGCGCGCCTGGTTTCTGCTGTTTGAAGGATCAGATGAAGCTATTGAAGGATGCTGATTTTCTTGATATAAAACCCGTTCCAAACATCAACCGATTCAGACATTGAAGAAGCCAACATCGAAGACAGCTTAATCGATGTTGATATATCTGGACGATGATTTTATAGATAAAAGATTTGTAAAGAACATTTTTCTGGGATGAAAGAAAAATTTGATTTTTGAAATAAACGCCCCTCTCTTTTTAACGCCCCTCTCCAATAAACGCCCCCCCCCCTAAAATCTGAAAAATTTTATAAACGACCAGGGCGTTTAATTGAGAAAATACATTCTGATTTCCTGGTGGTAAAAAAATTATGGCGATAATCTATTTTGGAAATTACTAACATGATAGATTTTGGGGGTGATAAACTGGCATGGATATAAACAAACAACATTAAGTTGTGGAAAAAATAAAAGTTATTGTGGAAAAAGTGTACACACATCTTTTGTATAGCGTACAGACGTACAATTTGCCATGAGGGTGCTGATAAGCCACAAACGCCAGCATGTATTACTAAGGGCGAGTTTTGGCAACTTTTTTTAAATAAAATTTGAATTTCCAAACTTTCCTGTAATTTTCCCCAAACTTGCCCAAATTATTCCTGAAATGCAAAACAGTGCTTTCAATTCCTTTGACCTGGCTACAACAAAAAAAGACAAAGAAAACAAAAGTTGTCTTTATTAACTGTATTTTTTATTGATTAATATTGTATCAATATAGCCTTTTTGAGAACATTACGCAAGAAAACTTTCAACAAAGTTTTGTTCCTAAAACTGTTCACAATATCCACATACGTTTTTCGTCAGAGTTACAGGTGCAGGACATTTGGCGTACAAGGCTGGATGTCGCACTAATAAACACTCCTATAACTTAGCTTAACAAAGTTCTATTTGTTGATAGACTAAAGTTGATTTTTCCATATGATTCACAGATAACAACGTTGGTTGTACTGTACTATACAACCAAAAAGTATGATTTCTAATTTTTTTAAATGCATGTGGACTTGTTACTATACGTATGCGGCTTATTGCTGCCCTCATATTTTTCATAGGTACAATTTCATTATAGAATTCCATTCACAACAATTGTTCAAATTCACACCCTCTTTTATGGATCCATCTTTAATAAAATACAGGTGTTTGAATAAGTGAAAGCACACTTTCTGTGGACCACTACTTCATTTCTTTCAAGACCCCGTGATTCAACCAGTTTTTTTTTTTCTTCTGGTGGTGGTACAATTTTGCTAGGCTTTATTTGATAGATCTGAGAAGATTCACTTATTAGAGCACAATATATTGACCTAGGTGAGTCACAAGGGGCTTAGAAAATACTATTAGACTTAAGGTTACTGTAATGGAAAAAACACACTTGAATGAGTAGTCTCAGAAAAACCCTTATAATTTATCAATTACTTTTATATTTTTCTTATTTTTTGTTTCTGAATGCTTGATGAAAGACTTATTTGATGGTGTTATTTTCCGTTGAGATGTTAATTTCCAAAAAGAAAAATATAATGAAATAAACACACACCATTTTTTTTCACAGTACGTTTTAAAATGGCTTCTTTTTCCGAACGCGTGGTCGCAGACTTCTCGTTTTTGCACCAATATATTCAGCATAAATTAAATTCAAAAAGGTTCCCGGGTTTTTTTTTGGTTATGAAAATTATTTGTAATTATATATAATCATTCAAAAAATGCATATTTTTTTCTTTCTGACGTCATAATTCGCTAATTTATACAAAAAAACCTGGGAACCTTTTGTGCATAATTTATTCAGCTTTCCATTACCGAAAATTTCAATGAGCCATAGGAAGCTTTCGGAAAAAGAGACCACAAAACGTAAAGGCATGTATGCGAAAATTTACTAACGAGATATTTGTTTTTAAAGATTTTTGTAGGTGTTATGGAAAAATGTGTGAACTGAGTATGCAGAAAGATGATAGAAGTGCGAACTTTTTCTTTATGCTGAATATGCGTGCACGCGTTCAGAATTATTAATAGACAGAAGTCAGGGTTACAAGAGACAGCTCATATGCATACTCCTTAAACTTTGATTTTTTAATGATTTTTTTATACGACAACATTTATATATATATATATCGATGGTGAAAGTAAACTATCTAAAAAAATATTATTATACTGGAGTTCCATATCATGCATAATGTTCACGAAAAACTATGCTAAACTCATTTTGCCCATATTTCCTTGAAGGCGTGAAGGATATAACACCTCTGAAAAGGCTTTTTCTAGAAAAAGGGATGTTTCAAATATTTTCATGGAATACTAAAATTTGTCCATTCGAAAAGAGAATTTTTTTTCTATAAGTCTGAATTTTTTGGAAAAAACTCAAAAAAAAATTGTTTCCTTTACAGTAACCTTAAGTTACATTGATTACCCAGAATATATCTTGATTCTTTTTTTTACAGTTAAACACCTATACCAAGCAAAATTGTAGCGCAATGTGTACCACTGCTGGTCCAGGCCATCTGTGATACACGTGTGGTTAGGATTTATCTTTGTTTTTAATTGCCAGTGTTCTGGCAGGGCAGCACAATGCTAAGTGTTAGCATGCAATGCTAAGTGTTAGCATATTGTTTTTTATAAAAAGTTGCGAAATTGTACATCCTGCATTGAAATCCTCCATTGAAATTGATATGTTGTGAAGAATAAAAAGTCCTTTGGAATTGTTATTAAAGATTTAAATATTTAAAATCCTGAACTTTTGAACTCAATAAATTGCATCGTATTAGTATACATCAAGGGCAAACCCACCACTATATAAACCTATAAGAATACCAACACACATAAAAATAAACATAAACAAACTGTATTTTCAGAGCAGGATGTAACATTCCCATTCTTTTCTTTTTTTTCTCGCAAGGGGTAATATAAACATAGGGGTGCAAATGCATGGCAACACTGCAAATTCACGGCGACAGTGCAAGTGCCCAAAACTAAATCGAAACATAACTAAAGGTTTATAACAAAAGTGTATTAAGAGTATAATGTCTATCCAATATTTGCAGTTTCCAAAAATTAAGTCAATGGGGTCTGCAAGTTGCATTGTAGTTGGAATCCATTTCAGGCTTGACAGTTTTTATGACCGAAATATCCACTCTGAGCCAACGCTTAATGCATAATTCTCAGAGATATGTTCAGTTATCAATTTAATAATTGACAATTACTATTTGTGGTGAAAGAGTATCCCATAAAACGGCTTACTTTAAGAGAAAAAAGTTTGCAAAATTTTGGGAATTAACTTTTGCGGTTAAGTCTTTTAAGAAATTTTTGCGGGAATAAACTTTTGCAGATGCAAAAATTTTATACATTTTGCAGGAATAAACTTTTTCAGTTTGTGATTTTTTCCAAAAGGCGAAATTATGTGTTCATTCTTGACTCAAACGGTTCCAGACCCAATTGCCTGCGACAAACCACCAAAGAAAAAGACAAAAAAGAACCCTGGTGACATGATTGATAGGCAGGGACACGTGGGTCATGCTTATAAATGAAAAAAAAAACGCCAAAGAAGAAAGGACGATGATGACATTATAGCTTTAGAGTTTATGTGTATAGTGATGTGTTATAGACAAGAAAAAATAATATATAGCTTTCTCGCTGAGAAATAAACATTCACGTTTTTTAAACTTTGAGATTTCGCAGTTTAACCAATTTTTAAGCATGTTTTATGGAAGAAACTTTTGTGGAAAATAAGGTTAAATTAACGTGTGAAGCTTTTTATGCAAAAGTTTGTTCCCACAAAAGCTTCTTTCCTTAAAGTATTGAGTTGATTGTGGAAGATTTCTTTGTGTGGATTATGTTCGCAATAAAAATATAATGTCTTGTGGACTAGATGTGGTTGAATAAAAGTTTTAATTTCCCCAGCCGTTGTTGAGGGTATGCCATACTCAATGTTTTTAAGCTTTTCCGTAACAAAACAACCACAATCAAAAGGAACCAAGAGAATAGGTGACACTCCTCAGCAATGTGATGGCAGATCGGTGTCAGGTCTAATTTTTTACGCTTTATTTTATCCTTGGAAACACGAATGGCCGATCAGTGTCAACAACTTTTTCTACTTTTGCTTTCAGTTGTTTTAAAATTTGTTTAGACTTCAAACTTGTCTTTGACTTAAATATTCACTTTAAAATTTGATTTAACTTTATTAGAAATCACTTTCGACTAGACATTTACTTTTGCAAAATCATTTTCCTCATTAACACTCCTCTGACACTATACTCTACCAACTAACACACTAGCATGGTTCACACTTAAAACTTGTAATCTTATTTAGCTATGTAATTATTATCAGACAAAATATTGCAAGAATTCCATGTGAAGACTTCACTCTCAATGTAAAATGTGGTTTACAATACTGTGCCTGCTTAAAAGTCATGAATATAGATAGGTCAACCTAAAAATGAAATTCCATCTGAACTGAACCCACAGCCACGTTTTTCGCTTATGTAAGTGCTGCCTTAATTTAACCAGAGCGATGATGTAATTAACCCTAAACTATAGTTTGCATATTTTTCGCATCTTTGTGTTTTATTCATTTCAAGGGCATTTTTCCAGGGATATACTCTATTTGTAGTGTGTGAAGTTCAGCCTTGTTATGTGCATAAAACAAGTCCTTAGTTGTTAATTTATAATTTTATCACCACTTTGTTCAGCTATTAATTTATTTTAATGTTATGTTTTTAAAACTTGCCTTTCTTTAGTCAAAATAATCATGTCAACTCTAACAAATAAACCCCCAGTTTATGGTGGCTCCCCCGTCTCCCACTCCACGTAGACGCAAAGTAAATCGGCAAGCTCCAGTACCAAAAAGAAGGCAAAACTCTCCTGCACGGATAAAAAGGTCTAAAACATTTGATGGTTCTTATTACAAACCTGGTAAGAGAATGAAATGCATTTATATAGTTAATTGAATATAATGTTTTATACAATGTTCAATCTAAATGTTTTCTATTGTCTAATGGTTTATCACAACTTTTTCAGGCTCTTTTAATATGAAATCAACTTGTTTTTGTTTACAGGAAGTATAAGCTTAAAGCCTTTTTGTGGAGGTTTGACCATCTTTTTTCTGAAAATCTCAAAGTGATATTGAGGAAACTGAGCAATTTCTTAACACACAGATATAGCATAAAATAAAATAATTTTTGTTTTTTGAAGTTTTCTTCAAATTATAAAGTTTCCAGGAAAATTGTTTGGACCACCAGACTTTATTCATTTTATAGAGAAAAATTAAATGGCCTGTTCAAGGTTAAAGTTGAACTTCTGTTATAGACCAGTTTTGGAACCGTGAACATACATACAGACAAATATATAAACAACATACTCCAATAATCAAAGAAATCAAGTTAAGAAAAAACACGTTACACTAAAATAATTCAAATCTGCTCTTTAAAAAAAGAAGATGATAGTAAAGAACCAATTCCAGTTCCTTTTTGATCTTTTGTTTCTGTAAATCTTAAATTAAGGTGAATAGCCATTTGCATTATGTGGTCCTATTTTGGCTATCAGGATTCGTGTGCATATTATACAAAACTTTATAAACATTCACAACTCATTGATATCTAAGTGATTGCTTTGAAATGTTTAGTAAACTAAATCTTAGTTAACATTTCCAAGAAACTTGCGTTGTAAAAATATGTTCCCAATTGATTTTTAATTTGGCACAGGCTTGACTTTCCAGATTGTGACAAAACTTCCACAATTTTTGTAAAATTTTTGTTAAATTAAGGTATACATAATGTGATCATAAATTCGAAGTGTTCTCTTACTATACTACTGACACTGCATTTTTAAACATGTATTTTCTTCGTAAATGATTTACCTTTTGCTCATGAAATCTTTATGCCAGTGTGACTGTTGAGTGTTAAGATACTTTATTTAATGCTAAGATACTTTTAATAATGCATTGCATAATTTATGATACATTAAATATTTATAAGTGCAACAATTTACAAATATCTTCATATATCTTATGTTAAAAAGAAAGTTTTTGTCTTCAGAATGTTAAACATAGGAAAAGACAGATTAAGTGTAGGTTGAAGAAAGATTTCTAAGCATTAAATCAAGAGAATATTTCTACATTAGATATTTGTAAACTGTTATTAAAATTGAAATTCCTATTTTTGTTTTAGAAGAACTTCCTGCGTTAAGTTCAGATGAAGAAAAAAATGAAAAATCTGTGTACAATGGAGAAGAAGATAACCTAGCAGAATCCAACAAGATGGTCCGACAAGCAGTTTAACTGTAGAGACTCTAGAAGTCACAGAAGAGAGAAAAGTTATAATTTGTCTCGTAGGAGAAACACGGAAAAACCAATCCCGCTAACATCGAGTGTTCATCCCTTCGCAGTGCACATGCCAACAGGATGGGTTGAGCACTTGTGGAAGTGTTCGGCGGAGGCATACTCTTAGTCCCTGTCATGTCAAAAAAAAGAACTCATGGAAAAAGAAACAAAATTGATAGTTTTAGAATATTTAAGCTCGCTTACTCCGGGACATCTTACTGCAAGGGCAAGATCAGAAATGCGAGTTTCTTCTGATTACACTGATGGAAATGACTTTAAAAATGATTTAAGTCCTTCCACTGATGAAAATAGTACGAAGTTAAACTTAGGTGCTAAAAATGAGCGAACAAGTAGCAAAAAGGGTTTCAAATCCAACACGGTTACTATAGGGGAAAATGAACGTAAGCTTCTTTACAACAAATACAAGAACACAACGAAATGCAGAACAAAAAGAACGGCAAAAGGCTAGCCAGAAGTGAGAGTGCCGTTACTACAGAACATTATACAAAAATGAAGAAGAAATTAGAAGAGATGCAAGTGCCAATTAGAGAATGGATTGACGAAAAGTTGAAACAAGAAATTACTAAATTTGATAAAAGTAATCTGAACACATCTCCACGGAGGAGGGTTTCCCATCACCTAGAATATCACCCAGAATATCACCCCAGAAGAAACAGTTACCTTTAAGGTATGTTGGGAATAGTCAAAGTTTTATACTTTTACGGGAGCTGCAAGTGTTTTTTAAATTCTTGAAAATGCCCTTAAGGTTTTGAGGAGGTTTTTTGTTTGCAAAACTGTCCCAACTCAGGATAGGTTTAATTGTGCTCAAAATGAAATTTTTATCGTTAAATTTTAGCTTGACAATCCCCCGTCGAAGCATGCAAATGCAACAACACATTGACTCTGCCGCTTTTACGCCTGACTCATTTGCAGTGGACCGTTTAGAAGCTATAAGCCAAGACATTATGCTAAATTATCCTGAATTGCTTCAGGAAGCCATCAGTGATATTTTAGAACCATTACATAAAGATCACTCCATCACTTACGATTTATTTTCAAGTGTGGCCAAAACTGTTTATAATATCAAGTTACCCAAGGTGGTCTGAAACGGTTTGGTCTCGCGTAGCTCTGGTTCTTATAATGGTGAAAGAAACCATGTTCTTGGGTAATTTAAACGACACTCAACTGGAAGTGTTGGTGGAGCATTCTGCGAAGTTCATGTCTGATAATGTGAATGAAACAGTGAAGAAGGAAGGTGGATGGGTATGTTTGTTGCCTGTTTTATTTATTAAAGAAATTTGAAGACAGTAATCTTCACACCCAGAAATTCTGGAACGACGCTTTCACGCGATACAATGATATCGCGGAAAGTTGTTTTTACGAATCAAATGAATAAACTTTAACATAAAAAGAATTATTTACCTGTCAATTAATTAAATTTGGTCTTAAATCTACGCTTGGTAATATGAAGACCTTAATAAACATAAAATTATCATTGTTATCAATGAAAAATTTGTTTTAGTTTTAGCAAAATTTGCGAAAATTTCTGAACGCGAAATTTTGGACATTTAGTCTTCTAACATCAGTTAGATGACAACGTCGAACTTTGGTTAATAAAAACAAGACGTATGATATACGCAAACAACCTCGCGAATAAAGTTTACAAAAAGCTGTCTATCAAATTGTGATTTCTGGTACGAAGTTAGACACAAACATATTTTGCTATTTCAGATAGGCAATAATATTTGTTTACGCACTACGCAGTTATTTTTTCAAAATTGATTTGTGAGATCTTCTTGAACGGAAAATTCCTCGAAATTTCAATTTTCGTTAGGTCAGTCTGGGGTAAACTGACTGGCAGGAAGAAGAAAGACCACAAGCCCCACCTAAATTTGCGAAATTCAGTAATTCAGTACCCCCCCCCCAAAAAAAAAAAAGAAAAAAAAAGGGTATAAGAAAGTGGACTTCAGTGAAGA